>JAEQBA010004992.1:0-27424 GCA_019434445.1 Phalangium opilio | reverse complement strand
CTCCGCGAAAGGAATCTCTATTTTGCCTACTTCATTTACTAGTACTGTACGTTGCGTATTCAGTCACTGTTAATGCTTGTTAACAATCCTACACTTTCAAATATTAGCTTGTATCCTCATTAGTAAAACCAAAAATAAATAGGATATCCTATTTATTTTTGGTAAAACTGACGTTTTTCCAGCTGAATTTACACTTAACCGTGTAACAATTTCATTTCCACTATTAAAATTTTAATGTTTTCCCCACACCGATCAAATTGGAACATTTTTATTCGAAGGTATGTTCAATCTGAAAATATAGTTGTTTTTGTTTGTTTCGCTTTATTCTGAATCAAATAATGAAAGTTTTTGTTGTACTTAAGGTTATTGAATATGAATAAGATCTTCTTGATTGTCGGGATTTGCTTTATCGCAACTCTCATGTACTTTGAGGGATCAAGAATAATCTACAATCAGAGTCCTAAGCCTTGGGAGATAGAATCGGATTTGAAAGAAATATCATCAGACTTGAAAAAATTGTTGTCAGAGTTCAAAGAAATAGAATCAGTCTTGAAAGGTATAGAACCAAAATTGAGAGATATAGAACCAGACTTGAATGAAGTAGAAACCAGACTTGAAAGAAATAGCCCCAAATACGTTTGTATATTCTGCTTTCCTGGAAACCAGGATGGGCGCCCCTTATGTACGTCTCATAGGAATGGCACCCATGGCTTACGCGAGAGGACCTTCCTACCACTTGCCCAAATGTCACCTCATTTACAAAAGCTCTGTAAACAACACGGACAAATTACTTGAAACGAATGAAGACCAACTATCCATTAAGTTAATGCCGGAATATCAGGGAAGAAGCATAGCCGGCTCCTTCTTCCAATGTGGTTTAAAGGGCGAAATTAATTTCGAATTAATTAAGCCGATTAAACTGGTAATGCCTTATATGAATGAAACAATTGAGATACCGGTAAGGAAGATAATACACGTGGATCAAATAAAGAAAAACTTGTCCGTGTGCGTGAGACCATTTTACGGACCATACAACGACATAAGACAGCTAGCGGAGTTTTTAACTTATTATCGGATCATGGGCGCCAATCATTTCGTTTTTTACGATTATGAAACAAGCACTGAAGTCATAAATTATCTGAGAAATTTGTCCGGCGTGTTTATGACAAACGCGAGTTTCCCAGTTGTGGAGATTTTACCGTGGAGCTTACCGAAGAACGTAGATGTCCACGAGCTCGGACAACTGACAGCTATCAACGACTGCCTTTATCGTCAAGCTAGCCGATACAAATACGTGGCCGTTCTTGACGTGGACGAAGATATAGTGCCAAAGCAAGCCAATGACCTCCTAGAGCTTATAAAATTACGTGATTCAGAATCAGTTCAATTCAGATCGAGCTTTTTTTGCAAGAATAGCAATCATACTGAAATATCCCGCAACGATTTTCGTATTCTTAATTATACAAATAGAGAACAATTCATTTTTAACGCTTATTGGAGATCTAAATATATTGCTAAACCAAGTTTAATTGAAGAAGGAAGCTACCACTATGTCTCAAAGTTTATCGGGAATACATCGAGAGAAATTGTAATAAATCCCAACGTGGCTTTATTAAATCATTACAGAGGTTGTGGAGAAAATCAGTCTCTTATACGAGATGAATATATTTTACGATTTAAGAATAAACTAATGAATGCCCCTGAAATTTCAGCGATAATATAATCATTCAAATTCATTATGTATTCATAAACTAATGACATTTTTTTTTAGACAGCTCTGCCTTTCCCTAAAAATAGCCAAAAATATTAACTCGAAATATTGCTTTAGACAACTCTATTTATCCCTTGTACGACCTAAATTACTGTTTGGAGCAGTAATCTACAATAGTAGTAGTGCCTCGCAGAAATTAAAAATTGAAAGGATTCAAAGGAAATTCGTACAATTCTACCACATATATTTCTCCAAAGAACGCTTCTACAGCTATAAATCAGTTCTAAATCAACTAAATTTGCAAACAATGGAAACCATACTTATGAAAATGGACACAATATTCCTTAACAAATTAATAACAAACAAAATTGACTGCAGCGAACTTCTCGGTAAAGTAAACTTTTACGTTCCTAACCAAAGAATTAGGTCTAGAAAACTATTTCAACAAAATATAATTAAAAATACACCGATAAATAGAATGACTGAAAATTTTAATAAACATTTTAGTTGTTTAGATATATTTAAAGAAGGCGTACTAAAGTTGAAAAATTGAAATAATAGATCCAGGAAATTTTTTCCTTTTTTTATAAAAAAAAATAATAATCCTTTGTTTTAAATTAAATTAAACTAACGTAACATAGGTAAAAGACGAAACAAATTTTGTGAATACAAACTGTGTAAAATCCCGCCAATACAACACATGTATCATTATTTTACACATTAAACTTTATATTTATTTATTTATTTATTGCTAACAGCATAGTAGAGTATAAACCGATTATTAAATTTTGGATTTAAACCTATTTTCGAAAAAAATACAATTTAAGTAGAAAGCATCGTCACGTGTTTTGGGAAATATCTATTGTAATATTTGCGATATAAATTATCTTTGGTGAAAACTTATGACGTCACCCTGTACTTATAGCTATATTGTTGCACATTATGGTGCAGATGAATGGTCACCATCGACGTATTTTTTGAACTAGACACCATTATGATCTAATGACTCAATCAAACAGCGAAAGGCAAAAATGTTTTGCCTAGATTAAGAATGGGATGAAGGTTATTATTTTAAAGACAACGTTCTTCTGTGTTACTATATCAGGCAATGTAGTTGCTGACGTATAAACGTGTTCGGCGTACACTTTGATATATTGAACTTTTAAATTCATATGCTATTATAGTTGAAATCTATTGCTTTTAATCAAAAATAAACTTTTTTTTTTCATTGAGCATATAGTTCCATTAATTTTCCAACACAACCACATCTAAGATTCTTTGATCCTATAGTTTATCAACATATTTATACGAGATAACACTAGCCAGCCTGCTTTAGTTGATCTCCAAAAACGTTAAATTGAGCGTCGTATCCAATTTCTCGCAAAAATAATCTCATACATATCACTCGGTTAAAATTTCAGTTCGACTTTTAATCTGAAAGACTGAAGAACATTTCTTCTAAAGCTATGAAAAAGTACCCGATAATTTATGAAATAGTTTTTCTAATTTTTCTGTTCGGCCTTGCGTTCTACGGTGCATTTTACGTGGAACTGTTAAATGCATTGGTCAAGAATAAACCGCCTGTCCCGTATTGGGAAGTGTCGATGTTGAAGATTGATGAATTTCAAAACATTTCATCAAACGCGTTTATTTATTCCGCGTACCTTGATACTCGAATGGAAGAACCGGTTGTTAAGATCATAGGGATTGGTTCACGAATCGTCAGAAATGAAACTCTACCAAAATGTTTTCTTGTTTATAAAGAACCAAGAAACGATCCTAGACTGAAAGTGACAGTTGCCGTGAGGTTAAGGAAAGATATTATAAACGACCATCACCATAGGAAGTTCGCCGTGGCTACTTTTGTTTGTAAATTAATTGGATATTTAAACGCGTCTATCATATATCCAATTAAATTAGTATTACAAGATGTTGGACCTCAGATGAAAGTCATAGAGTTACCGGTAAAAACATTGGAATATGATGGAATCAAAAAAAAAGATTTGGCCATTTGCGTTCGGCCATTTTATGGCCCTTTTAAAGGTAAGATCTGGTCAAAATTATTCTGGTAATTGTATTATAGATCTTAACGTGTTTATTTTTAGATACCAGAAGCCTGGCAGAGTTTATGGCGTTTTATCGGGTCATGGGGGTCAACCATTTCGCCTTCTACGATTACCAAACGCACGAGAACGTTAAACTCTACTTGCAAGAATTACAGTACAAATATACAAATCATAGCTCCTCAATTACCATTGATATTTTACCATGGAAATGTCCAAAAAACCTAAACGTTTGGCAATACGGGCAAATCGCCGCTCTGCAAGACTGTATCTATCGCTATACCAGTCGTTACAAATACGTCATGCCCATTGACGTTGACGAATACATAGTTCCTAGGGAAAAATCTCACAAAAATATACTTCAGATGTTGAAATCTTGGGATACCCCGAAAATAGGGGCTTTTCTTTTCAGAATGAGCGTGTTTTGTCGGCCTAAACTCTTCAAGGCTGCGCGCGTAAACCAACTCAGGATCGTTCATAGCTTGACTAGAGAGAAATATATTTTCCCTCAAATGAAGAGGTCAAAGGTTATCCTTAAACCTTATTTCGTCGCGGAAGCGGCTATACATTATATCAGGAATTTTACTCGCAAAAATTACAGACATTTGATGGTGGAATCAAATATGACATTACTGCATCATTTAAAAGGATGTAGATCGAAGCAAGTGGTGCGCGACGAGACAATTTTGAGAATTAAGGATTATTTTAAAAACCCGATGGAAATTCGTTTATTAAAAGAATTGTTTGGTACTTGAGTTATTCACAGTAAATTTGGTTATAAAAGCGAAATAACAAGCGTGGAATGGGAACGCAACCCTAACTATTGATCAGATATTTTCCACCCAGAAATTTGGGTTGTTGCCATCTATCGTTGAGACTACATCTACCTACTAAAACTAAGCTAGATTTTTAATTGATTAACGGTAAATTAATAATGATGTGCAATAAAATGATTTTCGTAAAATTAATGAAAATAGACTTTCATGTAATCAAATTAAACAACCAGAAGATGGCCGTATATTATCCATCAGTTTTGAAAAACACTATAATAGACGTTTCACTAGTGTTTATTTTTTGTTTCCCAAATCCCTTATGACTCTTGACAATATAAATGTCAATAAATTAATCTATTAGTGAACCAGTCCGAGTACTTAAAAAATAGCATTCGATTAAAAAAGGTAACTTTCGAGGCTTATTCACGTTGCAAAAGCAAAATATCATAAAGTAGGTTCCACAAGGTTGAAATTTGTGTCCGATAGAGACGTAGTCGTCTCTTGATAACTACGCCAAAGCCTTAATTCAGGTTAAATCAGGAAATGGTTAAGAAACCTAAGGGCAGTCCCTTAATGGGATCCTCTGGGCTCTTCCCGATCTCTAATTGAACTGATCATACTTAGGAGTAGGCACAAAATTATACCGCACTTCTGAAGCGTTTTCTTGTGTTTCTGTAGTAAAAGCTTCTTTAGAGAAACTCTCTTACTTCTTGTTACGTCATCACTGGCGATCGAAAGAAGGGTAGATGGAATTCTAAGATGATTTTCAAGTTACTGACTCTATGGGAGTAAACTTTGGGAAACTTTGAGGGGTCAAGAGGGTAAAAGGCTTTGTAGGGTTTATAAGGGATTTGAATATCCGAGAATACGATTGCGAGTTTTGGGGAAATGGCGAACATTACGTAAGTCGTAGGAGGACAGGAAGCGAATATAAATTTCCGTACATTTTTCCCATCTCTCTCTAAAAGCAGCCATTCTTCATTCTTGGGGCGTAACAGCTACTAGCCGAACGAATTTTAGCCCATTTACCTAAGTTCCCGAGAAAGTGGGCTTTCAATTTCGCATTATCAATTGGCAAGGGCCAAGAGCCACTCCTAAACACTCTTTCGATCCAACACCCTGGGCCCCAGACCGCCGCCATCCGGGGGCCATTCGTCACTGAACCCATTCTGAGAGCCGGATTCGACCCGTCACCCATTTTCGGATTTTCTTACTGCGCTAAAGAGGAAAAGGGGGAAGGGTAGAGAGAGTGTGTTGGCGAGGAAAGCAGTACACCCTTTTCCAAAATCATTATTTCCCTTGGAAAACGCGGTGGTGTAAACAAGTGAGAAGTTCCATCTAAGATCCGTTACTCGCTCTTGGCTCGTCAATACTTTTCGTATACGGTAACAAAAAAAAAATATTTTTACCGGTCTGATGGTTTGGGGAGCCAATAGTGGATACTTGCTAAAACGTCTAACCCGGAAAGGGATTTTTTTTTGCTATATTTCATTCCATCACTTTTTCAGTTTCAACCAAAATCAAATGGTGTTTCCAGGATAACTTTTATTTGATTGTAGTACAATTCTACGAAGATATTTCTGTTTAGTCTCAGAGATGAAAATAAATATTACTTGAGACCTCATTGAACGTCAGAACTTAGTATCTTCAACCGCTTAGAGAAAAATTGGTTGAGGTTGTGTTTAGATTTAATTACACTCTGATCAACAGTAGCAAATACTTGGGCCTAAATCAGAAATGACTAGAAATAATGTTGAAGAATCTATGGAAAGTCAGAACTGGAGCGATTGAAACACTGCGAGGAGACGCTTAGCGTATCAGGGTTAGTGGATTTTCCCATAGGTTAAACTGCATATATGGTTTTCGCCTCATCTTGTTTTCCATCTCGTCTCGATCCCATCGAAGGCGATTGCGCACTTAATGCGATACGATGGCCGATTGGACAAGTACGATTTTTTTTCCTCCCTATATCTTTCTCTTTCTCTATAGGCAGCAGACTCTAACTCGGAATCCATCAAGTCACACCCATTTGAGCGATAGAAGCCGCGTTCTCGCGCTGGTGGATGGAAAAAAAAAGTGCTTAGAAACCGATTATCCGAAGAAACGAATTTACCCGACGCGCCGAGAAAAAGCGTTTTTAGGCTCCATCATCAACCGCGAATTTAGGTTATCGGGTATTTGTTTTACAATTACCGGATTGTGCCGCCAGAAAACGAAGCCTTTTATCGTAATACGTCCAGTAATGACAGTTTACGGATCGACACTATTTTATTTTATTTTTCACTTTTTTTTCTCTCGCCAAATATAGGATGGTGCGATCAGCTTATTCTAGAAAGATAAGCTTAGATTTTTTTTGCTGCAACATAACGGAAATTAACGTTAACAACAATGGCACATTTTTACATTCACGTGCAGTTATAGATGCTAGTCTCGAAAGAAAAAGGACCTAGGCCTAGTAGCCTAAGGATTATATATTCTAGACGCTGATGGAATTAGGTTTAAGAAGTAGAGGAATTTGGCAAGTGTAGCAATGAACGCTACGAAATTATATTCGTCTGCCAAATTACTATAAGGCGTTCGTTTAGTCTCTAGTAACAACTTTCAATGCGTATAGCAAAGATAAAGATAAGCGACGGCGGTTGATTATCTATGTCTATTAGAAACTTTCGTAATACGAAAAGCTTTCATTATGAAGCAACTTTCATATCCCCAAATTTTCAATTAATTTTTTCATTATATCTACCCAAATTCCAATCTATAATTTAAATCAATGACTATTCCATAACTCATGATATATGGGGTGTACCTCGTATGAGCAGTTCCCGGTAGAGCAGTTCTCGAAATAGCAGCCGCGATTCCAAAAAAACAGCGGCGTTCTTCAAAACTGCTGTTTTAGAAATAGCGGCTGCTGTTTTAGAAATAGCGGCCGCTGTTTTAGAAATAGCGGCTGCTATTTTGAGAAATAGCAGTGTTTGTCTTCAGTTTCGAGTATTTCTTAACAATACAGTTATATTCGTTGTTTTCGAAACCTACCTTTTTCTGTGATCATTAATCAGTAATATGACCTACTAACGGATCGTGTTTTTAAAGTACACTTAAATATTACACTATTCTTCAGGATGTATCAGTTTACTATTCTAATAACAGAATAGAAAATATTTCAAGAAAGCTTATTTTATTTCGGAAGTAGATAATTGTAAAGAGTAATTTTTTGGAAAAGGCATACTATTATTTGGGAAGTGAAAGGTGACAAACAACAATTTTTTGGAAAAGGCGTAACATTGTTACACCTTTTCCAAAATATTACTAACCTAAGTCTAACCTAACCTAACCTAACCAAACCAAACCAAACCAAACCAAACCAAACCAAACCAAACCAAACCTAACCAAACCTAACCTAACCAAACCTAACCTAACCTAACCTAACCTAACCAAACCTAACCTAACCTAACCTAACCTAACCTAACCTAACCTAACCTAACCTAACCTAACCTAACCTAACCTAACCTAACCTAACCTAACCTAACCTAACCTAACCTAACCTAACCTAACCTAACCTAACCTAACCTAACCTAACCTAACCTAACCTAACCTAACCTAACCTAACCTAACCTAACCTAACCTAACCTAACCTAACCTAACCTAACCTAACCTAACCTAACCTAACCTAACCTAACCTAACCTAACCTAACCTAACCTAACCTAACCTAACACTATTGGGGGTTCAAATAATCAACTTGAAGCTAACCATATCTGACCTAGTTCTATTTAAGTTCATATAACACAGCGTACACCATAAAAAAGAACAGTCGTTTTTCGCATTCCTGTTTTTCTGCTCTTTAGAGAACTTCTGTAATGGTATGCCGCGTTTACGAGAACCGCTGTAATGGTACGCCGCGTTTACGGGAACCGCTGTATCGGTAACTGTTGTAACGGGTAAACTGCCATTTCGGGAAACCGCTATTTAGGGAATTGCTGATATGAGGACCGCTATTTTGGAATCCGCTAATACGGGAACCGCTCATCTGAGGGCTTCCCGATATATGAGTGCAAGGTAACGTGATTTTCAAATTGAAATTACAACCTGTATGAAAAAACCAACTCGATCTTAGAGAAAAATAAAATCAACAAATCGCTGTATTTCTTTCCACCATTCCACCTTATTGGTGTAAAAAAAAGTGAAACCGCTTAGTGATAAAAATTTCACGTTTTCCTAAGCGAAAAAAAGGCGGGAAAAGTGGAATTTCTCCCTTCTTTTTCCCCCGTGAATCATGAGGGGGAAACCTGTAGATTTCGGTTAACCGATATCGATGTTTCGAGAGATTTCTCGTATCCTATTAAACTTATTCCGGCCCTTCCCCCTTATAAAAATCTAGATCCCAAAAACCTAAAGAGAAAAGCAAAGTCAAGACGGACTGATTTCGTCCCGAAAAAGCGGGAAAAAGGCCAACTCTAACAAATGGGAACGATAAAAAACGTTCCTGGCGGCCGAGGGCATTGAGTAAAAGGAATTTTGATTTATCCGCGTAATAAAGTCGAGGGCGCGCACCCGAAAACGGCTCATTTTGGAGCAATGAGGAAATGAAATTATTTTTATACATTTTAAAGAAATATCATTTATCATTTCAAAATGAAAAATTCTTTTTCGTTTTCCTTACAAGCTTCGTGGCAAAATCAACAAAGATATATTTGAAATATCGCTCGCTACCCGCTCTTATATTTGCCACAAACTGAGCAAACCTTCCCGTTTAAGACACCGGAAATAGAAGGAAGAGAAAAGTAGGGGCAAAGCAAAAATGCTCAAGAACTAAGAAAGAAATAAAAGAGTTATACGGTAGCTTACGAAGAAAAGTTAATAAACTCAAAGTAATTATAACTCTAGGGTAGAAATAATGTTAGTATTCTTCTCTCTGTAAAGAAGAGAACTTCGTATTTATCAGGTTCTAGTTAAAAAAAGGTAACTTAAATACCTTCCTTCAAAAATACTTTTAGAAAAGACAGAGTTATATCTTTGCTTAAAACAAAAGTATTTTAAGTCGAATTCTTGTAACATTTTCCAGAATTCCTCTTAATTTTGAAAGACAGTCTCTGATTTTCTTTAGGTTTAAATTTAGAGATAGGAAACTAAAGGTAGGCCTAAATATTGTTTGGTTATTCAGTTCAATTGAGAATGAATATTTATACTTTCATATAAAGTTTTGACAGCTGTTATCCCGATCCCCAACCAGTGTCACGTAACGACGCGGGACAAAAGAAAGAATCCGTAGAGAGAATACCAAGTATTGAGTCAAGTCATAAAAGAGGCAGGAAAAGAATACGGAACTGAAGTTGAAATTTTTTTAACTATGGTATAGAACGACAGGAGTATTGTTTAAAAATGTAAAAGATGTTTTCTTTTGGGAAAATGTACCTTTTATTTGTTTCTGTTTAGTACTGAAATACTAGTATTTGGTGGTTATGGGTGATGGGTGAAACGTACTCCAGAATCTCGAAATATTCTGAAGATTTGTGGCTTTCTTAAAAACAAATACTGCATGCTCGAACAAGAAAATACATCTCCTTGGAGATTATGCAATTAGTTTGAATTTCTCCAAATGACATTGGCCAACAGTAGACGAATGAGAGGGTTATGTATTGAGGCATACCAGCTAGAACGAAATGACTAATTGAGAAACGCAGCCAGACTCCATTAATTCCCGTTGTTTGAGCTATACATGGGCTATCATTAACGATTCTTTTCCGAATAGAAAGATTATATTGCTTGGGTTGTGCCTCCAGTTTCTTTCTAGCCTTTGTTCATCTCAGGGTCCAAATACCAGAGACTATAGCGCTAGCAAAAAAGGAAAGACCAACAAAGAAGTGGGGTACAACGCAATGCACGGACTCTGTAGTTACTGGGAATTAAAAAAAACAAATTGAAATATTTTTTTCTATAGCACAGAGAGTCCATGAATTATGACACAAATAACTTCTCAGTTTGTGAGCTGTTCGACATGTAATTTGAATTGCTTGATTTTAATTCCCGTATAATATGTATCATTTCTTCCCACATGCATTATTGAATTGTGTATAATTCCCAAATTCGAAGACCATCTAAAGTTCCAATCAGCTGATCAAGTAGGCAACACTCGATTTTAGTCCCGGTACAAAATGAAAGTCTCTAGGCATGGGAGATGTGGCGTCGAATAATTGTAGGGGCAATGCAGCATCAAAAACTTGTATATAAGTACCTCCAACCAATTAGAAGCGAGAGAGAGGGAGAGAGAGAAAGTAGGGTTACACTGAGACGGGGAAAAAAATAAGGCTCTCAACGTCAATTAGGCTTAATTATGGCCTCAACCCTTTTCTCCACTCTCTAAATATCCTAAAAACAAATATTAGGGTATGGAAAAATAAGAAAAATCTTTTCCTTATATGATTGGAAAGATGGAGAGAGAGAGGGAGAAAATAGGCCATTATCCACTCCATTATAAGTTGCACCGTGATTAAGCGTTGTTGTTTAAACCTAATAGAACCAACTTAATTTCTTAAACGTTTCGAAAATTTGGAAGAAAGTACTTAAAGAGATTGGCAAGGCTTAAGTTGCTCGAGATTATGCCTAATTCTCAAAGGAGGAGGAGGAGATGGTGGAAAAATCGGCCCATCTAATGTGTCGTAAGTAATGAAGCGTAAAGTCATCTTTTCTCTTAACTTCGTATTCGCTTTGGAGTCGGCTCATACTTGGGGACTGACGGCAATAATCGGATTTGGGGATTTACCCTCATCCCACCTCCCACTGACTTTGTTTCTAACGAAGTTATAGCCAAAGAAGAAGCCTGATAGGTCCTCCCAAATTCATTAAAGAAAACCTTCCCCACTTTTTTTCTTCTTATCTTCGTTAGTTTTTCTTTGAGCGCAGGCAAAATATCAACGAGGAGTCTATCAATCACGCGTAATTAAATAGCGAGAGGTAAATCCACCATAAACCACTTAGCGATGGAGCAACAAGCGATGCGTGCTATTTATAAAAACAATTATTAAATATTCATGATATTATATAAATTAATGATTTACAAAATTGAATGTGTTTTCTTTCCCACAGGAGTTTAGAATAGATTTAATGTTACGAGTTCCTGGAGGATAAAACTGGATTAAAGTTAAGAGTCACGGGGTTAAATGATATTTTAGAAATTAATGAATTATTCAGAATTGAAACTGCTTTAAGCGGCAGAAATTTCAACCCCTAAAAGTTTGGTTTTAAACAAACATTGGTGTGCAGCAGTAGAAACATTTCTACAGGGGTGAATTGAAAATACATATAGATTTTAGCGCCTTTAAGAAGTCTTCACCCGAAAGCTCCAAACATTTCGGTAAAGGTTCAGTGCAAACGAAATAGGCTTTTAAATTATTAAAGGAAAAACTGCGGTTACGTAATATTAATAACTACGCGTGTTATTGTAACTAAATAAAAATAACTCCAGGGAGTGTTAAACCTCAAAGAGATTTTGATAAAAATTTCATATTGAATGTACAAAATTCTAACCTCACAAAGTTTCGTGTGTTCGAGCTCCATAAACACGGAGAGATAACTCTAAAGGCCTCTCAAAATTACGTTTCCATAAGCTACGTTTTGGTTATATAACCTTAGACGTAGCTAAAAAGCATATACACACCCACGTCAAGTATACTGAATAAAGCTGAATTTCCAATCCTACTCTTTAAAAAAATATACTGGAAGGCTATAATAATCAATTCCCAGGAGCTGATGAAAAAATGAGATGGTGATAGGGCGGGGCATGCAGTGAAATAAACGAGCTATAGCTACGATATTCTGCAAACGTGTGGCTTGGATAAAAGAACATTATAATAAGACCGTATGTTTCTATGAAGAAAATTGATGGAAATTGCGCGTTAAGTTTTTGATCCGATCCATCCTGTATATCGGTATAAAACAAGGTCCGGAAGCTAAAAATAGTGGGTAAGAATAAAGCGTATTAATGAAATGGGTTCGCCTCGTAAAAAACACTTAAATTTTAGAGGCTCGAAATATAAAAGAGAAGAAGGACGGCGTAAAAACTGCATGTAAAACGAAACGCGTCCGAGCTTATGACTTTCTTTACTTTTTGCTATTTATATTTTACGCGTTGCCTCCCCCTTACGTCACCCAAAGTTGTAAATCCAACACGTGCTTTTAAAAAGGCGCAAAAACCGCGCCTATCTTCCTCCGTTCAGGCGGACCTTCCTCCTCCGAAATTCGACCGCGCATACTTCATTACCGGATCCAGCCTATATATTCTACCATAAGTTAAGAATTACCCCCGATAAGGTATAACGGACAAACAACCAAGTTTTCCTCCAAAACACCAAAGTAACCCAATAATTTGCTATTATATTTGTTAACTTAAAATGCTGAAAACGTTACTAGAAAATTAATTGTTCGCATCTGGTACTCTAGTAAAACATCACAAAATCTACATTTAAACAACTTTGTTTGTTTATAACTTATTTGGACGTTTCATAAACTTATGGTTGGTTCTATTGTAGATAGACTATGCGCTATCAAAATATACTGGAAAATGCTACACTGTGGCTTAGTTAAATGAAACCATAGCTTTTATTGGATAGTATGAAAACAATCACGTGTCTTTGAAAGGTGCTCTTGAATTTTATCGGAACACTTCAATGAAGCCAAGGAGATTAATAAACACGTAGATGGTCATCACATTACTGGCATTGAATAAACTCCCCAGATTACAAGATGGTAATAGACCATTTCGATGTAACCACGAGGGAAAGACGCGGGGGTCAAACTTTGCCTTCCACCTCGCCTTTTTGCACATGCGCTTAAGCCTTTCTGTATCACGAGATTGTGCAGAGACGGCAATGTACCAACCCCCCTTGCATGTTGCCTACCCCTTTTTACATCGAAAAGGTTTATTCAAGGCTGCTCTCGACTAACTAATCCACTCTTCGTCACCATGGTTGAGGTCTCCGCACCTACGAGGCCCGTAAAACAAGAGCGTAAAACAACCGACCCTTCCTCTCTTTTCTCTCTGGCTATAATTTACTTAGAACCAAGGGATAAAATATATTATTTCCCAGGGTTCCGAAAGCCCTTGATGAAAATCGGCGGCTATGTACAATATATGGCGTTATACAATGTCGACGTGAAAAATAGGGATAAGGAAGACCGGTGGAGAGTGGTTAAAAGAGAATTTAGGGCACCAAATTCACCAAGCTACCAAGGAAGAAAATTTTAAAGCTTTAAATCTGGTTATATTGTTTACCGAAACAAAATCCTCTTTTAAGACTTGGCTCGTAAAAACTCTAAATATTACATTTCGCCCGCCACGAATTTTCTTCGCTTTTTCTACACGAAAAGGAACTCTGTCTTTATAAATATAATACTGGTTTAAAGATATATTTTCGTACATGGTTGCCAAAAAAATACAAACTGAAACTCTACGATAATACCACGTTTTCCGATCTTTCATACGATATTCAGAGATTTTTCTTATAAAATAGAAAGGGTTTTTCTTACGAAGATTTTATTAAAATTAAAACTCCTCACGTTTCAAAAAAAATTCAAAGTCACAGAGTTTCCACGATATTTAGGACTATTTTAAACTCGGCTAAATTTGTTCATTATCCAAGGAAGAAAAATTCAATAAATTTCACAGACATTTTATCGAATTTTATCAAAAATTCTATGACTTTTTTAATTATAGTTCAACCCCTTTCAATTTTATTAAATTTGCGGTCGACGTTCGTTAATTGGATGGATCACTAATGATCTCGCAGTTACGAAAAATCTAAAATAAATATTAACGAAATCAAATGTTCTTTAATAACGTAAAATTCAAAAGGAGGAAATACACAATTTTTCTCCTTTTTCTAAAGCCGCTGTTAATTGGAAACAAAATCATTTTAAAATCCCCGCGACGATCGTGATGACTTTTAAATGGGTTCATGTGAAAGAAGCCGGGGTTATATTTGGTTAGGAGAAAGATAAAAAAAACATTTAATGACGTTGGAATGACTGCTTCGTAAGCGAACGAGTTGCGACGTGTCAATGAAATGAAATTTCGAGGGCCAAGAATTAATCCAAAAGTGTCCTGGGATGCTACTTGGGGGTGGGGGAAATTAATTAAAGAAGGCTGCGAGGAAAATTCATTTGAAGTCTTCTTGGCGGGAAGGTCGCAACGTCAAATTAGAAAATGCTTTAATGACACGCGTTTCAATATTCGATCGTCTCTTATGACACAGAAAAAATAAATTAAAACACGAAAATATACACAGTTTTTGAGCGAGGAATAAATATCATGCGTGTGGAAAATGCAATTTTGCTGGTTGCTCTGCAAATACGGATTAAGATGGTATCAAATTTTCAGGCAACTTTTAATAAACGTAAAGAATTACTATCTTTCCCGTTTCGGTCTGGCTCTTTTTGTTCGCATTAAATGCACTGTACCGCGATAAAATACTGTTATAATTGAATTCTATGGCCCAATTATTTTAATACACCCCAGAGATATATCAATCCATCCTTAAATAAACAAGTAAAATCAGAACTCGCTTTGTATTTACGGTTAAGAAATGAAACTCAATGTTCCCAAATGAACTTGACTCTGCAATGCACCAAGAAAATCTCAGGGTAAGGATTAAAATAGGTACTACAAAGGAGGGGAAAGCATGTAGGAAAAACATATTAATTTTCATGGCGTTATTCACGCGATAGTCGAACGAAGCACCATACGCGTGCGAGGAGAAATATTACAAATTACTCCAAATGGCGTTAGGCTAAGCCTTGAAAGAGGGATGGGCCCCTTTACTAGGCTCCTTTTTTTCCTCGGAGAGAATGGAGAAACAAAGGATATACTACAGAAGCGAGTCGAAGCGAAGCAACGGGTCTACGACTCCCGGGAGACCCATCCTGGCCTCTAGACAACTGGAACCGAAACTTTCAATTACGAATAATGGCGGCGATGACAGTAGCCCTAGAATAGGCCTCGAATCCTACACTCTTCCTTCGTGTAATACAGCGGGGGAAGGTACGGGGTACGGCGGTGAAATGGTTTCTAATAAAGGGTCTTCCAACAACCAACGTCCGTCCAAACACAATTCTAGGAACGAGGGTAGCTACCGTACTTTTGTGTGTGTGTAGGAGAAAGGGAAGAAAAAGGCACGAACCCCTGAAAGTTCGGTACGAGTTTTAATACCTTGGATACGAATATATACGATGTAATGCCGTTCCGAAAACTAACCGCGCAATGTTGACTATTATAATGGCGGTTTTATACAGGGTGGGGCTGAATGAAACGCGACACCCAAATACCATAACTATAAACCGGATGCAAAAATATTGCAAGTCAGGCTTTACACTGGAAAATTCGTAAATTCGGTTTTGAACTGGTACAGTAACCTCGGGTCAGGACGGTTCTGTTTCTACGCGGAACTAGTAAAATCGTACATTTGGTGAGTAAAATTTGAACATGTTCACTCTATACCCGATATGTCAACAATATTTATAAAACAATGTTTCAACAAAAATGTAATAAATAGACATTAACTGGTAGAGTTATAACAGGTTATCCACGACCATATTCAATAATGTTTTACCTAAGACAAGCTAGTCAAAAGTTAACAACTTGGACAACTATTCCAAAATTCAATCGATCCTACGTAAACCCTTTTCCGTGTTACATACAATCTTTTTCCGTTCCGTTCCACTCTGGTATTGAATTGGCTTAAGCTAAATAATCCCCTCTTGTTGTATATTAATGTAAAAAGACGGTGCGAAGGGAAACCCACCCAACGTTTCTTAATGTTCATTGTCGTCTAGTTTTACAACCAGGGATGGATTAAAAACCCACAACGCTGCTGGTCTTCATTTTTATTTTACGATTGCGAATAAAGTTAATAGATAAGTAGATAAAATGTTGGCTTTCACCTCGGGATAATATTTTGAGATGAAGAAATATAAGCTAGGTGAACTGGCATGGAATATTTAGTACGGAATAGTCATTAGACTTTTAGTTTAGCTCGATTTCGACGAATATTTATGCAAAGGCCTACTCGAATTTTAGTCGATAAACATAACTCTTGTATTACTACAGAGCAGACAACAAACACTCATACATATTATTGACTAGTACAGTGAGTCCCTGGCCAACACCCTAAGGATCAATGGATCTAAGTGGGCCATGAAGTTTCATTCTCAATGGAGCCCAAAAGAGAAGGGAAAATGGTGGAAAGAAAATGAGTATGATTTCTTACGTACTATAACAACACTTCATTTCAGATTCTAACGAAGGAGTCCCTACTTCTTGTTAATTGCGCTGATAACAAACGATAACTGTTAAACTTAGAGAGCGTACCTTTATGGATAGTTGATTTACGTATCTATTATTCAACCTTTCCTCCCAAAATGCAGCCTTTTGTTCTACATATTCGCCACTTCCCACCACTTTTATTTTATTTCATTTTTTCTCTCTCTTGATTCTATAAAATATGAAAGAGAACGAATGATATTTTATTACGAACGTACAGTGCGGGAAATGCAACGATTCACCCCTCTTTTTAAAATTATGACGTTAGCCCTGCCTTTAAAATGCGGCACGCTAGCCAAAAGTCGTAAAAAAACTAAAAGGGGCGTAATATATGTGAGGACGAATTTTTAAATGTCAAAAATGCTTAATGTTTCTAGATTTTCAGAGGTTTTATTTTTTAACCCGTTCCGTTTGTATAAGGTTTAAGGTTATTTTTAAAAACCCAACTTTAGAAAAACAAGTTGGGAAAACCAAAATATTACCTCTCCGTGTCGAGAAGATTATATAACCAAGTTTCCGACACACAAAATTAAGCTGTAATATTCCACTCGTACCACCATTTAAAGCTCAATAGAAAGACAATGAGTTTATATTTCAATTTATATTTATTTATATTAATATTTTCTTTTCGTAACCATTTAAACTGAACCAAGTACAACGAACTTATCAATTATACTACAAACTCATTAATTGTGCAACATCAATAATTTAGTAACAATGGCATTAATTGCGCAACATCAATAATTTAGTAACAAAGTCATACATTCAACAACAAAATCATACATTCAACAACAAAATTTAATATCATGGCTTCAGATGTTAAAGAAGCCAATAATGAAGCCCTGGTGATAATTGTTGCTAAGTTCTGTTCTCTAGAGGAATGAATGTTGGTACTTAAAACAAATAGGGATTTCCAACCCAATATTAACTGAATAAAGATACTTTCATATCGTAAAAGGACGTCACAAGTAATTTACTGCAATAGTGGATCTATCATGCAAATATCCCAGAATTGGCACACATTCCTGAAGACAAAATGCCATTTAAATTTACACTCGCACCAATGTTACTACGTTTAGATAATTTCCTCTCTCACAATCTTTTGGGAAATAAATGGCTGTGAACGTCACTTTATACCATACATCCAGTGACTTTGCCCGAAGCTCGGTTTTTGGCCAAGACTTACTAAACGGGATCGTTTGGGAAATGGCTGTGAACGTCACTTTATACCATACATCCAGTGACTTTGCCCGAAGCTCGGTTTTTGGCCAAGACTTACTAAACGGGATCGTTTGGGAAATGGCTGTGAACGTCACTTTATACCATACATCCAGTGACTTTGCCCGAAGCTCGGTTTTTGGCCAAGACTTACTAAACGGGATCGTTTGGGAAATGGCTGTGAACGTCACTTTATACCATACATCCAGTGACTTTGCCCGAAGCTCGGTTTTTGACCAAGACTTACTAAACGGGATCGTTTGGGAAATGGCTGTGAACGTCACTTTATACCATACATCCAGTGACTTTGCCCGAAGCTCGGTTTTTGACCAAGACTTACTAAACGGGATCGTTTGGGAAATGGTTGTGAACGTAATTTTGGTCGCACATCGACTAAAGCAGTAAATTATTTTCAATTAAACGCAATTTATCAATTTTGAATCCACTATCAGTCGCCTAGAAATCCTCAATTAGTTCAAATTCCTGACATTAACATACATCTAGACAACAGAACTTGATGGACAACAACAACGTTCATTGATACAGAACTCCCAGTAGGTAGCGCCATGAAACCAAATGAGACCTGAAAACAATTGAATAGCATATAATTCCTTATTCCACACAGGAATATTGCAATTTGAATCAAGGATCGTCCTTGTTTGAATTCACACAGAATTCCTTATTTAACACAGGAATATTGCAATTTGAATCAAGGATCGTCCTTGTTTGAATTCACACGGAATTCCTTATTCCACACAGGAATATTGCAATTTGAATCAAGGATCGTCCTTGTTTGAATTCACACAGAATTCCTTATTCCACACAGGAATATTGCAATTTGAATCAAGGATCGTCCTTGTTTGAATTCACACAGAATTCCTTATTCCACACAGGAATATTGCAATTTGAATCAAGGATCGTCCTTGTTTGAATTAGCAAGTTGGCTAATGGAACCCCAGAGTTAAAGGGCGTTTTTGCAAGCCATTTAGCAAGTTAGCTAATGGAACCCTAGAGTTAAAGGGCGTTTTTGCAAGCCATTTAGCAAGTTGGCTAATGGAACCCTAGAGTTAAAGGGCGTTTTTGCAAGCCATTTAGCAAGTTGGCTAATGGAACCCTAGAGTTAAAGGGCGTTTTTGCAAGCCATTTAGCAAGTTGGCTAATGGAACCCCAGAGTTAAAGGGCGTTTTTGCAAGCCATTTAGCAAGTTGGCTAATGGAACCCCAGAGTTAAAGGGCGTTTTTGCAAGCCATTTAGCAAGTTGGCTATTGGAACCCCAGAGTTAAAGGGCGTTTTTGCAAGCCATTTAGCAAGTTGGCTAATGGAACCCCAGAGTTAAAGGGCGTTTTTGCAAGCCATTTAGCAAGTAGGCTAATGGAACCCCAGAGTTAAAGGGCGTTTTTGCAAGCCATTTAGCAAGTAGGCTAATGGAACCCCAGAGTTAAAGGGCGTTTTTGCAAGCCATTTAGCAAGTAGGCTAATGGAACCCCAGAGTTAAAGGGCGTTTTTGCAAGCCATTTAGCAAGTAGGCTAATGGAACCCCAGAGTTAAAGGGCGTTTTTGCAAGCCATTAAGCAAGTTAGCTAATGGAACCCCAGAGTCAAAGGGCGTTTTTGCAAGCCATTAAGCAAGTTAGCTAATGGAACCCCAGAGTCAAAGGGCGTTTTTGCAAGCCATGTACGTATTTTTATACAGGCATGACGTGTAATAGAGTAGTGGCGGTAGAGAGGGGAGTAGACTATGTATCCCCCCTTTGGTCGCGCTCTTGTAGGCGGACTAAGAGATAGAAGGGTATGACGTTTCATCTTACCTTACCGCCACCGCTCGAATTAATTAATTACAGGCTAAGACCCTCCCGGGTAAGCCAAGTAGATACAGCCACCCTCTCCACCCACTTTTATCTACTACTGGTTTTACTATGAATAGTCGCTTGATAAATATATCTTTAGACACCAAGATTTGCCACCTTTAACTTCTTTTTTTTTCGACAAAACACATTTCTTTGTGATAAGAATAATAGTTTTCTCTATAAAAGGCTTCGTATCGGTCTATAAAGCTCTGTTTTCAAAGCATAAATATAATTAGCAATGATAATCTGTTGAGTATTTTCTCTTGAGACGAGGTAACAATGCTAGGAATTCCATCAACTATTAATTAACAACGCTATTACAGCTAGGACAACAGACACCCCTATTCCTTTTTAACAAAACATATTCCTTTATGATAAGAGTAGTAAGTTTCTCTGTAACAGCCTCGAATCTGTCTCGGAATAGTTTGTTTCCGAACGCTAAATCTAACTGGCAATGATAGTCTGTTGATACTTTATCTTCAAGGCCAGGCATAAGTGTCATATCAAAGGAATCAAAGAACATCTTCAGTGCCGTTTTACTTTTTAAAAAATTTATGTTAAAATCTCCCACAACAACTGTCGGAATAGAGGCATCATATCTAATATCGAATAAAGGATTAAAATCCTCAAAAACTGATCTCAAACTCGCTCCAGGCGATTTGTACAACAAAACAACAGTCATCGGTTCATTTTCAATGGAAACATCCAACCAGCAACGTTCCACATGCGAATTTCTGAAAGGTCTATCGGTTCGTAAAACCCTATTATTCAAATCGTTAACTACATTTTCTGGTGTATCTTTTAAATAAATGGAAGAACCAAATGCAATTCTACGTGCCGTTCTTGGCAGATAAATACCACCCACTTCCCTAAAGGATGGCACTTGAAACTCATCATTTTCTTTCTTCCACGTTTCAACAAAGCATAATAACTGGGCATTTCTTATTACGGTGTCTGCTAAAATATCTTCCAAATGTGCGTTTAAGGACTGCACATTGTGAACATAAATATAAACCGGTTCGTTCAAGAACGGTAACGCAATACTCTTCGTATCTCGTAATCTTTTAAGTTCCAATCCAACTTGATTGTTTTTAGGCGCATTTGGAACTTGAAATTTACCCTCAATATACAAACCAGAGGCGTTTCTCGCTCTACTACAGCAACGTATAAATGAGCTCTCTCTAATTTCTTTCTTTGATTACAATGCACTACTACAGACGAATACGTATCACCTTGACTCTTGTGTATCGTAATAGCCTCAGAAATGACCAAAGGAAACTGTTTCCTAGAGACCGAAACATTATTTTGCCTCCATTTTCTACTGAATGCCTTAGTAACTTTCTCGACAGGAGTCCAAATCCTGTTAAAGTTATTCTGCTCGTATAACCCATGACTCTTTTGTCTCAACAACTTTCCAACATTAGCATCAGCAAACTCAATCCAAACCCTAAACGGAATTTGTTCACCGAGCCTATTTGTGCCGTACTCTATTTTTCTTAACCAACCTGTTGCCCCATTGGTAAGTCCGTCAGACGTATCAACATTGTTAGTCATCATGTATCTGGCGCCACAAGCGAGCGTTAATTCTTTAGGCAGACCATACGTATCAGACGTTGCCAACGTTTGAACTTGAGAAAGAATGTTATTTCTAACTTCGCTAGTAAGATCACCATTTACAACATCTACTGAAACGGAAATAGACTTTTCCGTATTCATGTTTAAAAGCATCTCTTCGTTAAATTGGTTCACTTCAACGTTAGTAGGGAAAAGATGTATAGCTTCTTTTGGCGGTACACGCTCTCTATTCACTTCCAAACTTACAAAAAAGTCAATATCATCCTGACTCATACTTCCCACAGCCATTCTGTTCAAAGCTTCCGCAAATCTTTTGTCATCTTTTTGCCTCATAATTTCTTCAAGCTCTGCAAACTGGAATTCTTCCCAAATTGGGTTACCAATTAACGCCGCATAGGGATTGTCAGTATCACTTTGACCTTGAAAAGCGAAATGATCGCGCACTGGTCTAAGTTGGTTAAAATCTCCAACTAACAGTACAGATACACCACCGAAATAATCTGGACAACCCATTATCTCTTGCAATCTCGCGTTAACTCGGTTAAAAACCTTGGCTCCAACCATTGATATTTCGTCAATAATTACCAATTTCACTTGACCATACATCAATCTACAATTGTGAAGAGTTTCACTTTCTAGCCTGGAAATATTCCCGGCAAATTGACTAACCGGTAGACAAAAGGTACTATGCAAAGTAGCGCCACCTATATTAAAGGCAGCCTTGCCCGTAGGTGCGCATCGCAAAACTTTAACTTCCGAGGGATTAGACCCTGGCTGCTTATTGTAAAATCTAGTAACAGCTTCAAATATGGCACTTATCAAAACGCTTTTTCCAACACCAGCGCCACCGGTAACAAATAGCCGTAAAGGCGTTTCCTTGCATTTTAAATGATGCAGAACTTCATAAAATATCTCTTTCTGTTTCACATTCAGCATTCTAACAAGTACATTGTACTCAGAATCATTGACTAACGTCACTGACGGAGCAATAGTTCTTTCCGCATTACCATCAAGAATATCACGGGTAATATTTCCTATAGACTCCTGAACCGTATTAATTAGAAATTCAGAATCTTCAACAATTAAAGATCTATCTATTTCATTTCGATGTTCCAATTCAGGCTGAATATTAGTAAGATCAGCTTCAATAGCTTCACTTTCGAAATCTCGGACAGCCTGTTCAATGGCCGCTTCGTCAATTTCGTTATGAAATTCTTTTCTACATTCCTTTATAATCTCAAGTTTAAGTTCATACTCTGATTTCAGATCCTTTGTCAAAATGTCCCTACTCTCATCGCGCCAAGGCGAGAACAACATTATTTGCTCACGATAATACTGTTCGGGTTCTTTCACTAAATTGAATCTCCGATACCGCATAATTTTAGAATGACCACGTTTTCTAATAAAACCTGAATCATTTTTCAGTTTCAACCATTTACCACATTCAACTTCAAGGTTTTCACTGTCATCAATATGACTTTGGGTTTTCGCAACTCTACGACTTTTGGAAAACTCGTACCACGTCGCAAATTGAGCTAACGTTACTGCCTCTAAATCATCTGGCCTTTGAACATAATGGTCCAACATTCCAGAAGCGAAAACGTCCATACTATCTTCTGACAACTGTTCAAGCTCACTTTTGCTTTTGAGAATATGGACTCGATTTTCGGGCAAATTTGTATTAACGTAAATACAGGCTCGACTACATCTAGAGACTGGAATTTGTAAAACACTATATGCCGCTTCTTGCGCGCTTACCTCGTGCGCATTCAAAAACTGATTTGCTATCACTTTCAACTTTTGCTTTACCGTACATTTATCTGACTGTGCTCGTTTAGCAGCTTCACGCAAAAGCATTGACATGCCACGCTGAGATTTTCCTATATAAGACACAATATACATAACCAGAGCGTAAGGATCAAGTACAAACTGAATGTCCATATTCGCTTGCCAAAGGCGCAAAGTGCACGGGTTGTACGGATTAACCCTAGTATCTTTAGGGTGTCTTTTCAATAAAACAACTTTCTTTTTTATGTCATACGTAACTGCCTTAATATATTCCTCTTCACTCATTCGCAACTTTGCCAACAACTCCTCGAAACTATCTACCCAAAATTCCTTTTCTTTCGATTGCAAAAGTTCATTCAATTTTTTGGAATTCCTCTTACATTTCAGTTCTTCGTCAAGAGTACCGGGTTCTCTTAAACTCGGATCATAAACAATAGTTCTAGGCATGGGAGGAAATGGAATTCCAAAACGACAAACTGAACTGTTATTTACCTTTTTCTTACACGTTGTCGTATGCTTGTGCATTTGCAAAGACGTTAACAAATCCCCATTATCATCGTTCAATTTACCAGCGCAAGAAATAACTTTATCAATAAAGTCCTCTACCTCTTTAACATTCGACAAATCATCTTTGAGCTTAGGCGCATCTTTAATCCATATCAACCCATGTTGATGGGGAGACCCCCTTTGCTGTATTTCAACTCTAAAGTAATAATCTTCAATAACACCAAGGGGACCTAGTTTTTGCAAAGCTTTAAGCAGAGCCCGAAAACGGTGGTCAAAATATCTAGCACAAGTAACAGGATCATTCTGAATCAACTTGGCCTTTTCCGAAAAACTTAAATTCCTAATTTCATTATCCGCTAAGCGTTCTTGACCTGAGGTCACTCTCAGTATGTTCAAAAGCTCAGGCCATTTGCCTTCCGCAGCTGAAAACGTTATAAAAAAGGTAGCCGTACCAAGCTGCCTAATCATAGCCATTAACTCTTTCTGCCTATGCTGCCAATATGAAGGCGAGGACTGCAAATTTTCTAATACTCTAAAACCATCATCCTGCTTAACAATTGAATCGAGTGCACCAGCAGACGATAAAAACCCAGCAGTGTAATTAGAACCATCTTTTCTCTTGGTTTTTCTCATACACACTTGTATAGATTCACTAACTTTCATTGTTTCCAACTTAACAAAAGCGTAAAACAATTTTGAGACATTCTTGGCACAACGTCGATCAACATTACGAAACTCCCACTTGGCAATATCCCCAAACCTACCTTTAACCTTAAGGTTTCTCTTCTGACCGACATAAATACTGGGGAATGACAATTCCTCAGCGTCCTCGTCATAGAGCAAAGACATTGGCGTTTGACCTTCACCAGGAGCAAACTTAACATGCATGGTGTTAGTCGGAAGGAAATCGGACAATGACACTAACAACGTGTCTTGATTCCCAAGTGGTAATAAATTAACTTCGTTAGCTTCATTGACTTCATTCCACATATCATCGCTATCATTTTCGTTCGCTAAATTCACTGACCCTACTGGGTTTTCCCTTAATATATCATCTTGATTTAACTGACGGTCATTTTCGTCAACAATAAATTCAAGTTCTTCTGGAATTGGATCCAATATATCGACTCTTACAGATATTCCATGCTTAATATACAACGGTGTTTTCACCAAAACCTTAAGAGCTTCGTGCATTTTTTTAGGCCTAACAGTTTCATACAAATATGGTGTGTTATATTGCATTCTCCTCATAAACTCAATTTGAACAGTATCTGTTTCACGAGGTAACCGTGGTAACACTGACACTGTAGACTCGACATTTATAGGAACGTTGACCACGTTTCCCTTAATCCCCCTTTGTTGATCACAACCCAACCTTCTTATTTGCATAAAAGGTATTCGTGGTGAAATCATCCTTTCCTCCAAATTAGACAAATTAACTAGTTCTGACGGAACTTCAGGAAATGCAAATCCATTTTCTCTGGAAAACTTGGGGATTTCGTTCTTCTTGACAGCTTTATTACAAGCACTACATAAAAATACTTTGTCACCCAATTCACGACCGTAAATCCCAGGAACTGCCAAAAACACTCTAGACTGAACTAAGCTACCCGATGCTTTAAAAAAAAGATTTGAACACCCTTCACATGGCCACGTTGGACCTTCTTTTATGCTTTCAAAATACGTCTGCTCTATAAACACAGGATCTGTTCTTCTTTCTGCCACAGACAATCTATTCCTAGAACGTTCAGGGTTCCTAAACTCCACATTTGCACGACTGGCAGCCATACTCAACTGATTTCTAACACGTTCAGCTTCAACGTACTCTGCATCTTGGCGTTTACTAGCCTTACTCAACTGATTTCTAACACGTTCAGCTTCAACGTACTCTGCATCTTGGCGTTTACTAGCCTTACTCAACTGATTTCTAACACGTTCAGCTTCAACGTACTCTGCATCTTGGCGTTTACTAGCCATACCCAACTGATTTCTAACACGTTCAGCTTCAACGTACTCTGCATCTTGGCGTTTACTAGCCTTACTCAACTGATTTCTAACACGTTCAGCTTCAACGTACTCTGCATCTTGGCGTTTACTAGCCTTACTCAACTGATTTCTAACACGTTCAGCTTCAACGTACTCTGCATCTTGGCGTTTACTAGCCATACCCAACTGATTTCTAACACGTTCAGCTTCAACGTACTCTGCATCTTGGCGTTTACTAGCCTTACTCAACTGATTTCTAACACGTTCAGCTTCAACGTACTCTGCATCTTGGCGTTTACTAGCCATACCCAACTGATTTCTAACACGTTCAGCTTCAACGTACTCTGCATCTTGGCGTTTACTAGCCTTACTCAACTGATTTCTAACACGTTCAGCTTCAACGTACTCTGCATCTTGGCGTTTACTAGCCATACCCAACTGATTTCTAACACGTTCAGCTTCAACGTACTCTGCATCTTGGCGTTTACTAGCCTTACTCAACTGATTTCTAACACGTTCAGCTTCAACGTACTCTGCATCTTGGCGTTTACTAGCCATACCCAACTGATTTCTAACACGTTCAGCTTCAACGTACTCTGCATCTTGGCGTTTACTAGCCTTACTCAACTGGTCCTTTACTCGCTCGCTTGCTCTATAACACTCATGAGCCTTTTAACTCTCTTGGTAAGTATGCCAACCTGATTCTCCCTTTCACGATAAGCCTCATTCTCCCGCTTTTTCGCCATTGATCGCGCCTCCTTCATTCTATACTCTTCATTCTGTCTCAAAATTCTCATTCTCTCTAACGGATAAACATTACCATGAGACGTAGAAGGTACTTGTTCATCGTTCGCTACCATTACAGAACTATCTGAAATACTACTAACTAAATTCATCGCTCGTCGGCAGTAATTAACGCTACGTTTTCAGCAACTTCACTTGTACTTCCGTCTAATACATATCCTTAATTATACTGTGGCCAACTGGCGGCGCAATAGAACCAACAAACAAATTAGGACTAGAAATACTAGAAACCGTACCTTCAACCTTACTACCATCGTGGCCAACTGACGGCGCAAGAGAAGTAATGGGCAAACAAGTACTAGGACTAGACGTACTAGAACCTGTACATTCAACCTTAGCTTTTTTCTGAGCTGCTAAAACTCTTCTCCTTTCATTTTCTCTCTTCTTAAACTCAGGGTCTGATCTTTTTGCCCTCATCCTTTCCCGCGCTTTGCGCTTCCGCATTTCATCCTTACTCTCAACATTATCTTCCTCCATTTTACACTCAAAAATCAAATACTCACAAAAAGAAGCGGCAAAAACTGCTGGCTCTTTACAACCACTTAATTTGACTTAATATCCAATTTCCAACAACAATAATATACCGGTAGTTAATTGACAACCTACTAGCATCGAAATTCTCATTAAGAATGGCTCCCGCGGATAAAAAAAGGCCAATTTTCAACTAGGTGGGCCAGGGGTAAATGACGAAGGAGTTAGAGACGCTAGCTTCCGTAGTGTAGAATACAGTGGGACCTTGAAACGTCATAGAATTTGCAACTAACGTAGTGCCATATCTTGGACACTGTATTGTAAATAAGACCAGAACCTTAAAAATGCCTTAAAATCTTGCGCCGCAAGGTATT
>JAEQBA010004990.1:0-24218 GCA_019434445.1 Phalangium opilio | reverse complement strand
ANTGAAAAAAGCCAACGGCACGCAGTGTTCCTAAGTGGTCTCCCTCCCAAGTACTGACTGCGCTCGACGCTGCTTAACTTCGGTGACGGACGAGAACCGGTGTTTTCAGCGTGATATGGCCGTTGCCGAGATGTGCTATTAATAATTTGAATTTAAATTAACCTTCATCTTTATAAAACAATAAAAAAAAGAAATATGTTTGCTTTTTCATATCTATGGAATTTAAAAGAGGAAAAAAGTGAAAAAGCAACGGCACGCAGAGTTTCCAAGTACTGACTGCGCTCGACGCTGCTTAACTTCGGTGATCGGACGAGAACCGGTGTTTTCAGCGTGATATGGCCGTTGCCGAGAGTGCTATTTAAATTTGAATTAAGTAACCTTCATCTTTAAAAACAATAACAAAAAGAAAGATATGTTGCTTTTTTCATATCTGATGGAATTTAAAAGAGGAAATAAAAGTGAAAAAGCCAACGGCACGCAGAGTTCCAAGTACTGACTGCGCTCGACGCTGCTTAACTTCGGTGATCGGACGAGAACCGGTGTTTTCAGCGTGATATGGCCGTTGCCGAGAGTGCTAGATATAATTCGAATTTAAATTAAGTGAGACAAAAACCTTCATCTTTTAAAACAATAAACAAAAGAAAATATGTTTGCTTTTTCATATCTATTGGAATTTAAAAGAGGAAAAAAAAGTGAAAAAGCCAACGGCACGCAGTGTTCCTAAGTGGTCTCCTCCCAAGTACTGACTGCGCTCGACGCTGCTTAACTTCGGTGATCGGACGAGAACCGGTGTTTTCAGCGTGATATGGCCGTTGCGAGAGTGCTAGTAATAATTCGAATTTAAATAAGTGAGACAAATAACCTTCATCTTTTTAAAACAATAACAAAAAGAAAATATGTTTGCTTTTTTCATATCTATTGGAATTTAAAAGAGGAAAAAAAGTGAAAAAGCCAACGGCACGCAGTGTTCCTAAGTGGTCTCCCTCCCAAGTACTGACTGCGCTCGACGCTGCTTAACTTCGGTGATCGGACGAGAAACGGTGTTTTCAGCGTGATATGGCCGTTGCCGAGAGTGCTATTTAATAATTTGAATTTAATTAACCTTCATCTTTATAAAACAATAACAAAAAGAAGATATGTTTGCTTTTTTCATATCTGATGGAATTTAAAAGAGGAAACAAAAGTGAAAAAGCCAACGGCACGCAGAGTTTCCAAGTACTGACTGCGCTCGACGCTGCTTAACTTCGGTGATCGGACGAGAACCGGTGTTTCAGCGTGATATGGCCGTTGCCGAGAGTGCTAGTTAATAATTCGAATTTAAATAAGTGAGACAAATATTAACCTTCATCTTTTAAAACAATAACAAAAAGAAAATATGTTTGCTTTTTTCATATCTATGGAATTTAAAGAGGAAAAAAAAGTGAAAAAGCCAACGGCACGCAGTGTTCCTAAGTGGTCTCCCTCCCAAGTACTGACTGCGCTCGACGCTGCTTAACTTCGGTGATCGGACGAGAACCGGTGTTTTCAGCGTGATATGGCCGTTGCCGAGAGTGCTAGATAATAATTCGAATTTAAATTAAGTGAGACAAATTAACCTTCATCTTTTTAAAACAATAACAAAAAGAAAATATGTTTGCTTTTTCATATCTATTGGAATTTAAAAGAGGAAAAAAAAGTGAAAAAGCCAACGGCACGCAGTGTTCCTAAGTGGTCTCCCTCCCAAGTACTGACTGCGCTCGACGCTGCTTAACTTCGGTGATCGGACGAGAACGGTGTTTTCAGCGTGATATGGCCGTTGCCGAGAGTGCTATTTAATAATTCGATTTAAATTAAGTGAGACAAATTAACCTTCATCTTTTAAAACAATAACAAAAGAAAATATGTTGCTTTTTTCATATCTATGGAATTTAAAAGAGGAAAAAAAAGTGAAAAAGCCAACGGCACGCAGTGTTCCTAAGTGGTCTCCTCCCAAGTACTGACTGCGCTCGACGCTGCTTAACTTCGGTGATCGGACGAGAACCGGTTTTCAGCGTGATATGGCCGTTGCCGAGAGTGCTAGTAATAATTCGAATTTAAATTAAGTGAGACAAATTAACTTCATCTTTTTAAAACAATAACAAAAAGAAAATATGTTTGCTTTTTTCATATCTATTGGAATTTAAAAGAGGAAAAAAAGTGAAAAAGCCAACGGCACGCAGTGTTCCTAAGTGGTCTCCCTCCCAAGTACTGACTGCGCTCGACGCTGCTTAACTTCGGTGATCGGACGAGAACCGGTGTTTTCAGCGTGATATGGCCGTTGCCGAGAGTGCTAGATAATAATTCGAATTTAAATTAAGTGAGACAAATTAACCTTCATCTTTTTAAAACAATAACAAAAAGAAAATATGTTGCTTTTTTCATATCTATGGAATTTAAAAGAGGAAAAAAAAGTGAAAAAGCCAACGGCACGCAGTGTTCCTAAGTGGTCTCCCTCCCAAGTACTGACTGCGCTCGACGCTGCTTAACTTCGGTGATCGGACGAGAACGGTGTTTTCAGCGTGATATGGCCGTTGCCGAGAGTGCTAGTTAATAATTCGAATTTAAATTAAGTGAGACAAATTAACCTTCATCTTTTTAAAACAATAACAAAAAGAAAATATGTTTGCTTTTTTCATATCTATGGAATTTAAAAGAGGAAAAAAAAGTGAAAAAGCCAACGGCACGCAGTGTTCCTAAGTGGTCTCCCTCCCAAGTACTGACTGCGCTCGACGCTGCTTAACTTCGGTGATCGGACGAGAACCGGTGTTTTCAGCGTGATATGGCCGTTGCCGAGAGTGCTAGTTAATAATTCGAATTTAAATTAAGTGAGACAAATTAACCTTCATCTTTTAAAACAATAACAAAAAGAAAATATGTTTGCTTTTTTCATATCTATGGAATTTAAAAGAGGAAAAAAAAGTGAAAAAGCCAACGGCACGCAGTGTTCCTAAGTGGTTCCCTCCAAGTACTGACTGCGCTCGACGCTGCTTAACTTCGGTGATCGGACGAGAACCGGTGTTTTCAGCGTGATATGGCCGTTGCCGAGAGTGCTAGTTAATAATTCGAATTTAAATTAAGTGAGACAAATTAACCTTCATCTTTTAAAACAATAACAAAAAGAAAATATGTTTGCTTTTTTCATATCTATTGGAATTTAAAAGAGGAAAAAAAAGTGAAAAAGCCAACGGCACGCAGTGTTCCTAAGTGGTCTCCCTCCCAAGTACTGACTGCGCTCGACGCTGCTTAACTTCGGTGATCGGACGAGAACCGGTGTTTTCAGCGTGATATGGCCGTTGCCGAGAGTGCTAGATAATAATTCGAATTTAAATTAAGTGAGACAAATTAACCTTCATCTTTTTAAAACAATAACAAAAAGAAAATATGTTTGCTTTTTTCATATCTATTGGAATTTAAAAGAGGAAAAAAAAGTGAAAAAGCCAACGGCACGCAGTGTTCCTAAGTGGTCTCCCTCCCAAGTACTGACTGCGCTCGACGCTGCTTAACTTCGGTGATCGGACGAGAACCGGTGTTTTCAGCGTGATATGGCCGTTGCCGAGAGTGCTAGATAATAATTCGAATTTAAATTAAGTGAGACAAATTAACCTTCATCTTTTTAAAACAATAACAAAAAGAAAATATGTTTGCTTTTTCATATCTATTGGAATTTAAAAGAGGAAAAAAAAGTGAAAAAGCCAACGGCACGCAGTGTTCCTAAGTGGTCTCCCTCCCAAGTACTGACTGCGCTCGACGCTGCTTAACTTCGGTGATCGGACGAGAACCGGTGTTTTCAGCGTGATATGGCCGTTGCCGAGAGTGCTAGTTAATAATTCGAATTTAAATTAAGTGAGACAAATTAACCTTCATCTTTTTAAAACAATAACAAAAAGAAAATATGTTTGCTTTTTTCATATCTATTGGAATTTAAAAGAGGAAAAAAAGTGAAAAAGCCAACGGCACGCAGTGTTCCTAAGTGGTCTCCCTCCCAAGTACTGACTGCGCTCGACGCTGCTTAACTTCGGTGATCGGACGAGAACCGGTGTTTTCAGCGTGATATGGCCGTTGCCGAGAGTGCTATTTAATAATTTGAATTTAATTAACCTTCATCTTTATAAAACAATAACAAAAAGAAGATATGTTTGCTTTTTTCATATCTATGGAATTTAAAAGAGGAAAAAAAGTGAAAAAGCCAACGGCACGCAGAGTTCCAAGTACTGACTGCGCTCGACGCTGCTTAACTTCGGTGATCGGACGAGAACCGGTGTTTTCAGCGTGATATGGCCGTTGCCGAGAGTGCTATTTAATAATTTGAATTTAATTAACCTTCATCTTTTAAAACAATAACAAAAAGAAGATATGTTTGCTTTTTTCATATCTGGTGGAATTTAAAAGAGGAAAAAAAAGTGAAAAAGCCAACGGCACGCAGAGTTTCCAAGTACTGACTGCGCTCGACGCTGCTTAACTTCGGTGATCGGACGAGAACCGGTGTTTTCAGCGTGATATGGCCGTTGCCGAGAGTGCTAGATAATAATTCGAATTTAAATTAAGTGAGACAAATTAACCTTCATCTTTTTAAAACAATAACAAAAAGAAAATATGTTTGCTTTTTTCATATCTATTGGAATTTAAAAGAGGAAAAAAAAGTGAAAAAGCCAACGGCACGCAGTGTTCCTAAGTGGTCTCCCTCCCAAGTACTGACTGCGCTCGACGCTGCTTAACTTCGGTGATCGGACGAGAACCGGTGTTTTCAGCGTGATATGGCCGTTGCCGAGAGTGCTAGTTAATAATTCGAATTTAAATTAAGTGAGACAAATTAACCTTCATCTTTTAAAACAATAACAAAAAGAAAATATGTTTGCTTTTTCATATCTATGGAATTTAAAAGAGGAAAAAAAGTGAAAAAGCCAACGGCACGCAAAGTTTCCAAGTACTGACTGCGCTCGACGCTGCTTAACTTCGGTGATCGGACGAGAACCGGTGTTTTCAGCGTGATATGGCCGTTGCCGAGAGTGCTAGTTAATAATTCGAATTTAAATTAAGTGAGACAAATTAACCTTCATCTTTTAAAACAATAACAAAAAGAAAATATGTTTGCTTTTTTCATATCTATTGGAATTTAAAAGAGGAAAAAAAAGTGAAAAAGCCAACGGCACGCAGTGTTCCTAAGTGGTCTCCCTCCAAGTACTGACTGCGCTCGACGCTGCTTAACTTCGGTGATCGGACGAGAACCGGTGTTTTCAGCGTGATATGGCCGTTGCCGAGAGTGCTAGTTAATAATTCGAATTTAAATTAAGTGAGACAAATTAACCTTCATCTTTTTAAAACAATAACAAAAAGAAAATATGTTTGCTTTTTTCATATCTATTGGAATTTAAAAGAGGAAAAAAAAGTGAAAAAGCCAACGGCACGCAGTGTTCCTAAGTGGTCTCCCTCCCAAGTACTGACTGCGCTCGACGCTGCTTAACTTCGGTGATCGGACGAGAACCGGTGTTTTCAGCGTGATATGGCCGTTGCCGAGAGTGCTAGATAATAATTCGAATTTAAATTAAGTGAGACAAATTAACCTTCATCTTTTTAAAACAATAACAAAAAGAAAATATGTTTGCTTTTTTCATATCTATTGGAATTTAAAAGAGGAAAAAAAAGTGAAAAAGCCAACGGCACGCAGTGTTCCTAAGTGGTCTCCCTCCCAAGTACTGACTGCGCTCGACGCTGCTTAACTTCGGTGATCGGACGAGAACCGGTGTTTTCAGCGTGATATGGCCGTTGCCGAGAGTGCTAGATAATAATTCGAATTTAAATTAAGTGAGACAAATTAACCTTCATCTTTTTAAAACAATAACAAAAAGAAAATATGTTTGCTTTTTCATATCTATTGGAATTTAAAAGAGGAAAAAAAAGTGAAAAAGCCAACGGCACGCAGTGTTCCTAAGTGGTCTCCCTCCCAAGTACTGACTGCGCTCGACGCTGCTTAACTTCGGTGATCGGACGAGAACCGGTGTTTTCAGCGTGATATGGCCGTTGCCGAGAGTGCTAGATAATAATTCGAATTTAAATTAAGTGAGACAAATTAACCTTCATCTTTTTAAAACAATAACAAAAAGAAAATATGTTTGCTTTTTTCATATCTATTGGAATTTAAAAGAGGAAAAAAAAGTGAAAAAGCCAACGGCACGCAGTGTTCCTAAGTGGTCTCCCTCCCAAGTACTGACTGCGCTCGACGCTGCTTAACTTCGGTTATCGGACGAGAACCGGTGTTTTCAGCGTGATATGGCCGTTGCCGAGAGTGCTATTTAATAATTCGAATTTAATTAACCTTCATCTTTATAAAACAATAACAAAAAGAAGATATGTTTGCTTTTTTCATATCTATGGAATTTAAAAGAGGAAATAAAAGTGAAAAAGCCAACGGCACGCAAAGTTTCCAAGTACTGACTGCGCTCGACGCTGCTTAACTTCGGTGATCGGACGAGAACCGGTGTTTTCAGCGTGATATGGCCGTTGCCGAGAGTGCTAGATAATAATTCGAATTTAAATTAAGTGAGACAATTAACCTTCATCTTTTTAAAACAATAACAAAAAGAAAATATGTTTGCTTTTTTCATATCTATTGGAATTTAAAAGAGGAAAAAAAAGTGAAAAAGCCAACGGCACGCAGTGTTCCTAAGTGGTCTCCCTCCCAAGTACTGACTGCGCTCGACGCTGCTTAACTTCGGTGATCGGACGAGAACCGGTGTTTTCAGCGTGATATGGCCGTTGCCGAGAGTGCTATTTTAATTTGAATTTAATTAACCTTCATCTTTATAAAACAATAACAAAAAGAAGATATGTTTGCTTTTTTCATATCTGATGGAATTTAAAAGAGGAAACAAAAGTGAAAAAGCCAACGGCACGCAGAGTTTCCAAGTACTGACTGCGCTCGACGCTGCTTAACTTCGGTGATCGGACGAGAACCGGTGTTTTCAGCGTGATATGGCCGTTGCCGAGAGTGCTAGATAATAATTCGAATTTAAATTAAGTGAGACAAATTAACCTTCATCTTTTTAAAACAATAACAAAAAGAAAATATGTTTGCTTTTTTCATATCTATAGGAATTTAAAAGAGGAAAAAAAAGTGAAAAAGCCAACGGCACGCAGTGTTCCTAAGTGGTCTCCCTCCCAAGTACTGACTGCGCTCGACGCTGCTTAACTTCGGTGATCGGACGAGAACCGGTGTTTTCAGCGTGATATGGCCGTTGCCGAGAGTGCTAGATAATAATTCGAATTTAAATTAAGTGAGACAAATTAACCTTCATCTTTTAAAACAATAACAAAAAGAAAATATGTTTGCTTTTTTCATATCTATAGGAATTTAAAAGAGGAAAAAAAAGTGAAAAAGCCAACGGCACGCAGTGTTCCTAAGTGGTCTCCCTCCCAAGTACTGACTGCGCTCGACGCTGCTTAACTTCGGTGATCGGACGAGAACCGGTGTTTTCAGCGTGATATGGCCGTTGCCGAGAGTGCTAGATAATAATTCGAATTTAAATTAAGTGAGACAAATTGACCTTCATCTTTTTAAAACAATAACAAAAAGAAAATATGTTTGCTTTTTTCATATCTATTGGAATTTAAAAGAGGAAAAAAAAGTGAAAAAGCCAACGGCACGCAGTGTTCCTAAGTGGTCTCCCTCCCAAGTACTGACTGCGCTCGACGCTGCTTAACTTCGGTTATCGGACGAGAACCGGTGTTTTCAGCGTGATATGGCCGTTGCCGAGAGTGCTATTTAATAATTCGAATTTAATTAACCTTCATCTTTATAAAACAATAACAAAAAGAAGATATGTTTGCTTTTTTCATATCTCATGGAATTTAAAAGAGGAAATAAAAGTGAAAAAGCCAACGGCACGCAAAGTTTCCAAGTACTGACTGCGCTCGACGCTGCTTAACTTCGGTGATCGGACGAGAACCGGTGTTTTCAGCGTGATATGGCCGTTGCCGAGAGTGCTAGATAATAATTCGAATTTAAATTAAGTGAGACAAATTGACCTTCATCTTTTTAAAACAATAACAAAAAGAAAATATGTTTGCTTTTTTCATATCTATAGGAATTTAAAAGAGGAAAAAAAGTGAAAAAGCCAACGGCACGCAGTGTTCCTAAGTGGTCTCCCTCCCAAGTACTGACTGCGCTCGACGCTGCTTAACTTCGGTGATCGGACGAGAACCGGTGTTTTCAGCGTGATATGGCCGTTGCCGAGAGTGCTAGATAATAATTCGAATTTAAATTAAGTGAGACAAATTAACCTTCATCTTTTTAAAACAATAACAAAAAGAAAATATGTTTGCTTTTTTCATATCTATAGGAATTTAAAAGAGGAAAAAAAAGTGAAAAAGCCAACGGCACGCAGTGTTCCTAAGTGGTCTCCCTCCCAAGTACTGACTGCACTCGACGCTGCTTAACTTCGGTGATCGGACGAGAACCGGTGTTTTCAGCGTGATATGGCCGTTGCCGAGAGTGCTAGATAATAATTCGAATTTAAATTAAGTGAGACAAATTGACCTTCATCTTTTTAAAACAATAACAAAAAGAAAATATGTTTGCTTTTTTCATATCTATAGGAATTTAAAAGAGGAAAAAAAAGTGAAAAAGCCAACGGCACGCAGTGTTCCTAAGTGGTCTCCCTCACAAGTACTGACTGCGCTCGACGCTGCTTAACTTCGGTTATCGGACGAGAACCGGTGTTTTCAGCGTGATATGGCAGTTGCCGAGAGTGCTATTTAATAATTCGAATTTAATTAACCTTCATCTTTATAAAACAATAAGAAAAAGAAGATATGTTTGCTTTTTTCATATCTCATGGAATTTAAAAGAGGAAATAAAAGTGAAAAAGCCAACGGCACGCAAAGTTTCCAAGTACTGACTGCGCTCGACGCTGCTTAACTTCGGTGATCGGACGAGAACCGGTGTTTTCAGCGTGATATGGCCGTTGCCGAGAGTGCTAGATAATAATAGCCAAGGAAACAGGAACCGAACTAATCAAACTGCTCTCTTCTATTCATAGATATATCTCTACTGACTGGCAAAAGTGGGAAATCAGGTGGATAGAAGGTGACACGACTTCCGGCACAAGTAATCAAGTAGACAGTCTTCCTTAAAATATCGTTAAGTGCGGAGAGTCAACAGTAATTTGCGGCGTGCTACTATCAAGAATGTCGGCTTAAACCAGCTACGGACACGACTATACGCCAGGACTTCGGATCAAAAGGGATAATCAAATGGATCGGATGTGTCTCCTCTAACTACCCCAACAAAGGTACCGCAACACCGCCGGAAATAAACGCCACCATCATTTCAAGTAACACAGAAAGACGTAATTATCTACAGAACTGCGGAACGTGTTCGGTTTTTTTACGGCATTATAGACTCAATGACTCTCGATTCTCATTTTTTATGAACATAACGCGTATGGTTCTCTCAATCGGTGGAAACGAGATAAAAAATTACATTGAAACGTACAATTAGCCTACCGTATAAAAACGCTTTCGAAACCGGTAAAAAATAAACGGACAAAAAACATCATCTAAACTATCGTCGAACAAAAATTGCTTATCTTGAACTTAAACTGTGATTAACGAAATCCGAAGATCGCCAGATAGCCAAGGAAACAGGAACCGAACTAATCAAACTGCTCTCTTCTATTCATAGGTAGTTATAACGATTTATTTCTTCTTAATTTCTATTCGTATTGGTACTACCAAACAATATCCACCCAAACGACCGCGCCCACTGACAATAAACACTAAAATGGAAGCCTCACTAAGTGATATACTTAGAGAAATGAAGGATATGAGGGCAACGATAAAAACTGATGTAGATAAGATGGGGACTAAGATTAGGTCAGAAGTACAAACTATAGCGTTGAAGGTTGATGACATAAAAACGGCGATGAAAGAGACAAATGGAAAAATTGATAAGATATGTAGGAAAGTTAATGAACATGAAACTAGAATAGAGAAACTTGAAAAGCAAAGCGAAATGGTAGATGATATAAGATTTGATTATGATAGTTTTGTAATTGAAATTAACAACAAGCTAGAATTAAAAAACAAAGAGATTAATGAGCTAAAACATAAGCAGGAACTTATAGAACTGGACAAACGAAGAAATAATTTAGTTATAACCGGTATACCTGAAAAACCAGGTGAAACCAGAGAGCAGCTAGCAGATATCGTGAACGATATCTTTAAGGGATTAATGGGCATACCAACTAGAATACGACCCACACAAGTATATAGACGTGGTGAAATCCGTAGGATAGTTTTAAGTGTAGGAGACGCTGATACTAAAAGAGAGATCTTAAAAAAGGCTTACCAATTAAAAGGATCAAATATTTTCATATCACATGATTTCACGCCGAAACAAGAATTTGCTCGATTCCACTTAAGACAGTTCTGTAAAATCCCTGGAAACGAGAAAACTAAATTTATTTCCCACTTCATGCTACAAAAAGGTGATGAAAAATATTATTACAATGAACTTGAACAAAAAGTTCTTGTAAAGAACTAAAATTAAATACCAATAAAATACTCTATATTTGTTATCCATAATAACCCAAAATGAAATTTATCTACTCGAACATCAGAAGCGCAAGATGTAATTTACCAAATCTGATTGCAACGCTAGCGACAAAAGAGATAGATCCGGATATAATAGCCTTAACAGAAACATGGTTTAGAGAAAATGCATTTTTATACTTGCAAAATTATAATTTTTTTGGAATAGGGAATAGACTAGGTGGGGGGGTGGGATTCTACTGTAAACAAGATATAAAAATAATCAGAATTTCAAACCTATGCATGTGTACGCAAGACGTGGAGAGTTATGTTATAAAGGTTTTAGAAACTGACGAAATCTATGCGATAATATATAGACCCCACTCCTCAAACTTTCAAAATTTTTTAAATGCCCTGGAATTCATATTGGAGGGACTGGGAACTAATAAAAATAGGAAAATATTAGCAGGTGATTTTAATATAAACCTACTAGAATCCACTCCATGCTCGAATGCCTTAATAGAACTATGTTTGAGCTATGGTCTCAAACAAACTGTCCAAACTCCCACTAGAACAACGATAAGCACTGCCACCTGTATTGATAATATCTTTATAAATTTTGAGGGCATTACCAAAGTACTAGCCAGCGTGGATATAACTGATCATATGCCCTTATACCTTACCTCTACAACAATTCTGAAAAAAGACAATACAGTTAGATTAAGAGATTACAGTAAAACCAATTTACGAAAATTTAAATCAAGAATCAACAATATAAATTGGGAACAACTTTACAATAACTCTGATATCAATACTGCTTACGATTTCTTCGAAGAAAAAATCAGTGCCGAATGTAATATGAGTTTTGCATACAAGACAATAAAATTAGGAAAAGACTCGTGGATAACAGACGATATAAAAGAAATTTTGAGGAATAAACATAGAGCACAAAAAAGGTTTAGAAGATCGCCCTCACAGATGAACAAAGATCAATACCTACGTCTTAGAAACCGAGCAAACAATATTATTAGAAATAGCCGTAATGAGTTTTTCAGGAGTAAGTTATACGGTTCAAAAACAAATAAAGAAAAATGGCAAATTGTAAATCAACTATTGGGAAAAGGTCAAATGACCCCAGAACAAATTACATTACACCCTAATAAATTAAATGAATATTTTACTAGCAACGAATCTAAACCAGTTAACGTTAAATCATTAAACTTTCTCGAACTAAACCCCAACACAATGGCTCTGTACGAAACCGACGAAGCAGAACTTGTAACCATAATTAACTCTCTACAAAATAACTCATCACCTGGCTTTGACGGCATAAAAGCTAAACCGCTGAAAATAGTGATCGAAAGCATAATAACCCCTCTTAAATACCTAATTAACTTATCCTTCAATCTAGGTATCTATCCAGAAAATCTAAAAAAAACCATAATAGTTCCAATTTTTAAAAAAGACGACCCAAAAACTCCGTCAAATTATCGCCCTATTTCACTGCTATCTATCATAGCAAAAATATTTGATAAAGCCTTTCACGTGCGACTCAACTCCTTTGTGGAGAAATTTAACATATTATCGGAATTTCAATTTGGTTTCCGTAGTGGGAATGGTACAATGGAAGCATTAGGGGGAGCATACAAGTATATACTAGAGGCACTTGATCAAAGTGAAATCTGTGTGGGCGTTTTTCTGGATCTACGAAAAGCTTTCGATAGTGTAGATCACGAACATCTACTAAACAAACTATACAAACAAGGGATCAGAGGAACTGCAAGTGCGTGGCTAAAAAGCTACCTAGAAAATAGACAATGCTACACTAGAGTGGGAAGGGATTTATCTGCGCCAAGTCAATTAATATCGGGAGTCCCGCAGGGCTCTATAATATCACCACTCTTATTTAATCTATTCATAAATGACCTCATTAAACAGGCACCGTCTGGTAACATGTTCATGTATGCAGATGACGCGCTCCTTTTATATAAATCCGCAAACCCAATAAATGCAATAGATCAATCAAACCACTACCTAGATAAGATATTTAAGTGGATCACAGATAATGGGCTTCTCCTTAATATAAAAAAGACGGAAGGCATTATATTCCATAATAGGGGTAGAGATGTCAGTAGGGTACTAAATGGTATCGAACTTAATAAGGAAAAAATTAAAATAGTAGATAAATACAAATATCTAGGCCTATACTTTGATAAACACCTAACCTGGGACAGTCATGTCAATATAACCAGCTCAAAATTAGCCCGAGTGAATGGATTGCTTTACCATTGTAGAAAAATGGTACCCAGAAATATCCTAATTGAAATATACCACGCATTATTTAATTCGGTGTTCTCTTATGGAATACAATTCTGGGGCAACACAACAAAAGCTAATAAAAATAGGATACATATCCTACAAAAAAGGGCAATTAGATCAATTTATAATTTGTCATTTAGAGACCATACCCAAGAGTATTTTACTAGGGCAAAAATTTTAAACATACAAGAGAGTATACAGTATAATAGCTTATGTTTCATATACACAAACATTAGGCGGGAAAATAGCCTACTAAAACAGAAGCAGAAAAATAGACATACTAGATCACTAGAGCTATTAGATTTACCTAAATGTAACACCTCAAAAAAATTCACGTCTATCTTTTATACGGGAATAAAATTATATAACACAATATCACCTGAAATTCAAGCAAAACCGACTTTAACTAGATTTAAAAAGACTATAAAATCACTAATATTAGAAAAAAATAATAAAACCTTTACTTTTTTATTTAATTTGTTTTTATAAAGCCACCTTTGGCATAACCAATTGTTAAATATTTTATAATATACCATGCCACTGTTCAATTTTAAGTGGATATAACATATATTCATTAAATCTTTTTTCATGAATCTTTAACACGAATTATTATAAGACACCATTGTTAAATCTATTTTTTATTTTGATTAAATTAAATTGTTAAATTAAATTAAGCAGATAGGCACGGGGCTTACAAGTCACAATGTGACTTAGCCCCGTAGCAAACTGTAATGTAATGAAAAGTAAAAAATAAACATTTTTGAATTTGAATTTGAATAATTCGAATTTAAATTAAGTGAGACAAATTAACCTTCATCTTTTTAAAACAATAACAAAAAGAAAATATGTTTGCTTTTTTCATATCTATTGGAATTTAAAAGAGGAAAAAAAAGTGAAAAAGCCAACGGCACGCAGTGTTCCTAAGTGGTCTCCCTCCCAAGTACTGACTGCGCTCGACGCTGCTTAACTTCAGTGATCGGACGAGAACCGGTGTTTTCAGCTTGAAATGGCCGTTGCCGAGAGTGCTATTTAATAATTTGAATTTAATTAACCTTCATCTTTATAAAACAATATCAAAAAGAAGATATGTTTGCTTTTTTCATATCTGATGGAATTTAAAAGAGGAAACAAAAGTGAAAAAGCCAACGGCACGCAGAGTTTCCAAGTACTGACTGCGCTCGACGCTGCTTAACTTCGGTGATCGGACGATAACCGGTGTTTTCAGCTTGATATAGCCGTTGCCGAGAGTGCTAGATAATAATTCGAATCTAAATTAAGTGAGACTGCGTTTTGTGGGCTGAGTTGATACGCGCCCTTCCCAAGCCAAGGTGTGCAGGTACCGTGCTGAGGGCTGTGTGGTACCGGGGAAGTTAATCTACGGTACCTCGAACGGTCCCCTCGGGGCACCAGGCGAAACCCCGTTGTAATTAGCCTTCCACCCGGGTTGAGGACTACCGGGTGGTGACCTTTTACTTGCCTCATTACTCGTGGGATCTCTATGGATTCTCTAAAAACTAAAACTAATAACAAACCTGGGCATGGAGCCGGTTCTACCGGTACCCAGCCTTCTCTCAGGGAAGGAGGCAACTCCCAACCTGCTTCTGGGCGTGATGCTGCCTCTGGCAGCAACCACCCGCAATCGGCGGAAGGCCAAAAGTCACCTCCTGCTCCTCAATCGGGTTCTACCAGGTTGAGTGAGGTTAATAGGAGGCGCAAGGCCAACCGCCGAAGAAAACAATCCCAAAAAGATGGCCAGAACTCTACAATGGGTGCAGGAGATACGGGCCGAGATGGGACTCCTGTACCTTCGGGTGCTGGGAGTAACGTCTTGGGTACGGACTCTACGCCTGGTGCAAGAGAAGCTACCATCCTTTCTGGAAAGAGAGCTAGGGCTGAGGACCCTGATCCCTCGCCTAGCTTACAAGCTGCGGCGTCAAAGAAGACCAAGTCTTACTGCGACGTCGCTAGTATTGTCAAGATGGCCATTGTTAAAGATGGCTATCCGACCAATGCGGTCACGGAGGAGGACGTTGTTCCCATCCAGGCCGCTATACTCGACGCACTGGACGCTGAGCTTTCTTCGGGAAGCTCGCTGCCGCGTCCTCTTAATTTCCACATCATGGCTGGGGCCATGATCTATTCATGTGGGGATTCTGCGACCGGCGATTGGCTCGTGAAGGTGCTACACCATAATGAGCGTGCCATAGGGGGAACACGGCTTTCAGTAATGAAGGCCAGTGAACTCCCGAAGCCGTTCAAGGTGTCCTTCCGGACCAAGGACCGTCGCACCACTGATCCGGCGGCTCTTCTCCGGCGATTGAAGGCCTACAACGGTCGGTTTCTGACCGACTGTTGGCGGTGCCTGAAGTCGTTCGATGACAAGAGCACCAGACGCTGGATCTTCTTAATTGATGGCTCCTCCATGGAGGCCATCAAGGAGGCCGGCTTCGAGGGTCTGTCTGGCGTGGATGTCGGGACTTTTAAAGTCCTGAATGCGCCTAAGGACCCTCTCCAGAATGCTCTTGAGGCTTCGGAAGAAGAAGGCAACACTGCAGCCAGCGTGAGTGGGGAGCTGGCAGCAAATATTGCTGGCATTAATTTAGAGCCATCCCTTCCAGATAGCTCAGACGTAGACCTCGGGACAGAGTCCGACTTTTTGAAGGACTCTGATACCGAGAGGACCTACGCTCCTGTCACTAGGATGGAGTTAGGGGCCGAGGGTGCTGCTGGTGGAGGCGTGCGAGATACCGGTCTTGGATCGGGACTCCGCGCTACCGCCAAGCAGTAGCCGGGGCCGCCTCTATTCCTGCGATATGAGCATCAAGGTGATCCAGATCAACCTGCATCACTGCAAAGCAGCCTCGGCAGTTTTATGCCGGAGGTTTGCCTTAGAGGGCCTGGATGTGGCCCTCATTCAGGAACCTTGGATTCATAATGGCAAAATCCTTGGTTTAAAGAATGCAGGTAATATCTCTTATGACTTTACCTCACCCAACCCCAGGGCGTGTGTTCTGACCAGGAAGGGTCTTGATATTCTTCCGCTTCCGAACTACCTCACTAGGGATACTGCTGTGATTAAGGTAATGCCCTCCTCTTTTGGAGAGGCAACTGGCCTTACCATGGCGTCCGCTTACTTTCCCCATGATGCCACGGGTTCCCCTCCACCACAGGAGGTTGTCGCTCTTGTCGACCGCTGTGAGAGGCAGGGGGACAGGCTCATTTTGGGCTGTGATGCCAATGCCCACCATGTCACGTGGGGCAGCAGTGACTGCAACAGACGTGGTGATGAACTGCTTGAATATCTGGTCGGTACGAACCTGCATATTCTCAACAGGCACAATGAGCCAACCTTTGTTACTTCTAACAGAAAGGAGGTCATTGATGTCACCCTGGCCACAGACAATATCAGTCTGTCGGTTTTTAACTGGCATGTGTCTAATGAACCGTCTCTTTCGGACCATAGGCACATCTGCTTCTCGGTTGCAGTCAAGTCAACTTCGGTTAAGACGGAACTGCGTAACCCCCGTCGGACCGACTGGTCCGGCTACAGGGAGGAATTTCGCCTCCTTCTCAGAGGTAATGCTCCAAAGCTTTCCTCGGTGCTGGAATTTGATTCGGCAGTTGATCTCATGCAACAAGCCATTATCGATTCCTACCACCACAACTGTCCAGCGAAGCTTGCCAGCCGGCCAAGGCTCGTTCCTTGGTGGAATACGGAACTTGGCAAGCTTCGCAAGCTCACTCGGAAACTCTTTAATAGGGCTAAGAGGACTGGGGACTGGACTATTTATAGACAGACCCTCAATAAGTATAATAAAGCCATCCGGGAGGCCAAGAGGAACTCCTGGAGGGACTTTTGCGGTAGCATCTCTGATGCCCCCGCTACTGCCAAAATCATGAAGATCCTGGCTCATGATAACACTCACCAGCTCAGCACCATCAAGGTGGCAGATGGTGAGTTTACCAAGTCAGGGACTGATACCCTTAAGCATATGCTTAAGATACACTTCCCGGACTCCAAGGCCTATGACCTCACAGGCGCCGGCGCTCCCCCGTGCACTTTCGGAGAGCGCACAGGGCGGATTGGGGCATCGCCAATAAGGTAGTTACATACTCTAGACTTCAGTGGGCTGTAAACTCGTTTCAGCCCTACAAGTCCCCTGGCCCAGATGGCGTCTTTCCCGCCCTCCTCCAGGAAGGCATAGACGCCATTGGCCCTCATCTGTGCAGGATATTTAGAGCCTGCATTGCTCTGGCGCATATTCCAGATGTCTGGAAGCGCTCGAAGGTTATCTTTATTCCCAAACCTGGGAAGTCGAGCTATCTTGAGGCTAAGGCATTTAGACCTATCTGTCTTACCTCTTTCTTCCTAAAGACTTTAGAGAAATTGGTGGACAGGTATCTGCGGGATGGTGTTCTTTCCCATACTCCCCTGTCCACTTTTCAGTTTGCCTATCAGAAAGGCAAGTCCACAGAGACGGCGCTTCATGGCATTTTGAACTGCCTTGACAGGGCCATCGAGTTCAAGGAGATGTCTTTGGCCATCTTTCTTGATATTGAGGGTGCCTTTGATAGGGTCTCTAGTGAAGTCATCCTTCGCACTGCGGAGCGGTTTGGTATTGACGACACTTTGTGTTGTTGGATAAAATCCATGCTCACGTATCGCAGGGTGACGGCGTCTCTTCTCGGGGAAACCTTGGAGATCTCCACCGACCGTGGCTGTCCTCAGGGAGGGGTTCTTTCCCCTCTTCTTTGGTGCCTGGTGGTGGATGAGCTGCTGGGTCGACTCGGGGAGAGGGGATGTCACTGTTTTGGCTATGCGGATGACATCGCAGTGATTGTTACAGGGAGGTTCCCTATAACTATCGCTGCACTGATGAAGTCTGTCTTGCATGATGTTGAGGATTGGTGTGGGGGTGTTAACCTAACCGTCAATCCCAACAAGACTGTCCTTATACCGTTTACTCGGAAAAGGACTAATGACCTATTCAACGATATTTCCTTCTTTGGACAGGTTTTAAAGAAGTCCTCCGAGGTCAAATACCTTGGCGTGACTTTCGATGCCAAGCTTACTTGGAAGACCCACCTTGATCTGAGTATCAAGAAGGCCAAAATTTTATTTTGGCGTTTAAGAAGTTCAGTCAGCAAGTCCTGGGGCTTAAGCCCTAGCGCTGTAAACTGGATTTATACCAGGATCATCAGGCCAGTGGTCTCCTATGGAGCTCTTGTCTGGTGGCCCAGGGTTCGCCTTAAAACAGCCCAAGATGAACTACGCAAGCTTCAAAGGCTGGCGTGCATCGGTATCACGGGGTCCATGAGGACAGCCCCCACAGCTTCTCTGGAAATCCTTCTCAATATGCTTCCTCTTCACCTTTTTATTGAGGAGGAAGCTATTATGGGAGCCTGTAGGCTCAACAACCTCGGCTGGTGGAAGCCCAAGCATTGGGACTTCAGTCACACCAAGCTTTTTAGTGAGTACAGCAGTACTGAGCCATCACTCGTGATGGTCTCAGATAAGTCTGTTATATCATACCACTTCGACAAGCCCTTCAGCGTGCACTTTCCCAGTCGCGCTGATTGGGAGACAACCCCAGTCCTCGGGACTGGGGGGGAGTCCGTCTGGTTCACGGACGGCTCCAAGACGGACTCTGGAGTTGGAGCCGGGGTCTACTGCTTGACCAAGAAGTTTGGTTTTTACGAGAGCCTTGGCAACTATGCCGGCGTTTTCCAGGCGGAAATCATGGCCATTTGTTTATGCGCGGATTTCTGCAACAAGAAAAACTATTGCGGACGGACGATTCAGATCTATTCGGATAGTCAGGCCGCCCTCAAGGCGCTAAATCAGTGCCTTGTCGATTCCAGACTGGTGCTCAGCTGTCTGGATCTGCTGGGTTCTTTGGCTGCCCGCAACAAGGTTCAATTGCTGTGGGTGCCAGGGCACTGCGGATACCTGGGCAATGAGAGGGCTGATATGTATGCCAAAAGGGGGGCTGAGGCGAAGTTCTTCGGACCAGAGCCTGCGGTTCCCATCCCCCATGGCATCATTCGCCATAGGATTCACTGCCGGATGTCTGCACTTCAACTGCAGCTCTGGCTTGACATGGATGGACAGAGACAGGCCAAGGAGTTTGTCCCGGGTCCTTCTATCACTAGGGCAAAGGAACTGCTTGCCCTCACTAAAAACAAAATTAGGCTGGTCACCAGTCTCCTCACTGGACACTGCCGGCTGAATAGACACCTGCACTTATTGGGCATCGTTGATGACCCACTCTGTAGGTTCTGCCGGGAGGTAGAGGAAACCTCCTCCCATATCCTCTGTAGCGGCGACTACCTCGCGGCCATGAGGTTCGAGCATTTCGACATGCATACTATGGAACCTCACCAGTTCTCTACTGTCTCGGCCAACCGGATTCTCCGATTCATCGAGGCGACAGGACTCTTCGTAGTCTAACAAGCTCGGGGCGCACAATATACCCTTGGTATCGGTGCTCGGCGCGGCGACGCGCCACCCCCTTCAACAATAACAATAACAATAAGTGAGACAAATTAACCTTCATCTTTTTAAAACAATAACAAAAAGAAAATATGTTTGCTTTTTTCATATCTATTGGAATTTAAAAGAGGAAAAAAAAGTGAAAAAGCCAACGGCACGCAGTGTTCCTAAGTGGTCTCCCTCCCAAGTACTGACTGCGCTCGACGCTTCTTAACTTCGGTGATCGGACGAGAACCGGTGTTTTCAGCGTCATATGGCCATTGCCGAGAGTGCTAGATAATAATTCGAATTTAAATTAAGTGAGAAAAATTAACCATCATCTTTTTAAAACAATAACAAAAAGAAAATATGTTTGCTTTTTTCATATCTATTGGAATTTAAAAGAGGAAAAAAAAGTGAAAAAGCCAACGGCACGCAGTGTTCCTAAGTGGTCTCCCTCCCAAGTACTGACTGCGCTCGACGCTTCTTAACTTCGGTGATCGGACGAGAACCGGTGTTTTCAGCGTGATATGGCCGTTGCCGAGAGTGCTAATTAATAATTTGAATTTAATTAACCTTCATCTTTATAAAACAATAACAAAAAGAAGATATGTTTGCTTTTTTCATATCTGATGGAATTTAAAAGAGGAAACATAAGTGAAAAAGCCAACGGCACGCAGAGTTTCCAAGTACTGACTGCGCTCGACGCTGCTTAACTTCGGTGATCGGACGAGAACCGGTGTTTTCAGCTTGATATGGCCGTTGCCGAGAGTGCTATTTAATAATTTGAATTTAATTAACCTTCATCTTTATAAAAAAATAACAAAAAGAAGATATGTTTGCTTTTTCATATCTGATGGAATTTAAAAGAGGAAACAAAAGTGAAAAAGCCAACGGCACGCAGAGTTTCCAAGTACTGACTGCGCTCGACGCTGCTTAACTTCGGTGATCGGACGAGAACCGGTGTTTTCAGCGTGATATGGCCGTTGCCGAGAGTGCTATTTAATAATTTGAATTTAATTAACCTTCATCTTTATAAAAAAATAACAAAAAGAAGATATGTTTGCTTTTTCATATCTGATGGAATTAAAAAGAGGAAACAAAAGTGAAAAAGCCAACGGCACGCAGAGTTTCCAAGTACTGACTGCGCTCGACGCTGCTTAACTTCGGTGATCGGACGAGAACCGGTGTTTTCAGCGTGATATGGCCGTTGCCGAGAGTGCTAGATAATAATTCGAATTTAAATTAAGTGAGACAAATAACCTTCATCTTTTTAAAACAATAACAAAAAGAAAATATGTTTGCTTTTTTCATATCTATTGGAATTTAAAAGAGGAAAAAAAAGTGAAAAAGACAACGGCACGCAGTGTTCCTAAGTGGTCTCCCTCCCAAGTACTGACTGCGCTCGACGCTGCTTAACTTCGGTGATCGGACGAGAACCGGTGTTTCAGCGTGATATGGCCGTTGCCGAGAGTGCTAGATAATAATTCGAATTTAAATTAAGTGAGACAAATTAACCATCATCTTTTTAAAACAATAACAAAAAGAAAATATGTTTGCTTTTTTCATATCTATTGGAATTTAAAAGAGAAAAAAAAAGTGAAAAAGCCAACGGCACGCAGTGTTCCTAAGTGGTCTCCCTCCCAAGTACTGACTGCGCTCGACGCTGCTTAACTTCGGTGATCGGACGAGAACCGGTGTTTTCAGCGTGATATGGCCGTTGCCGAGAGTGCTAATTAATAATTTGAATTTAATTAACCTTCATCTTTATAAAACAATAACAAAAAGAAGATATGTTTGCTTTTTTCATATCTGATGGAATTTAAAAGAGGAAACAAAAGTGAAAAAGCCAACGGCACGCAGAGTTTCCAAGTACTGACTGCGCTCGACGCTGCTTAACTTCGGTGATCGGACGAGAACCGGTGTTTTCAGCTTGATATGGCCGTTGCCGAGAGTGCTAGATAATAATTCGAATTTAAATTAAGTGAGACAAATTAACCTTCATCTTTTAAAACAATAACAAAAAGAAAATATGTTTGCTTTTTTCATATCTATAGGAATTAAAAGAGGAAAAAAAAGTGAAAAAGCCAACGGCACGCAGTGTTCCTAAGTGGTCTCCTCCCAGTACTGACTGCGCTCGACGCTGCTTAACTTCGGTGATCGGACGAGAACCGGTGTTTTCAGCGTGATATGGCCGTTGCCGAGAGTGCTATTTAATAATTGAATTAATAACCTTCATCTTTATAAAACAATAAGAAAAAAGAAGATATGTTTGCTTTTTCATATCTCATGGAATTTAAAAGAGGAAATAAAAGTGAAAAAGCCAACGGCACGCAAAGTTTCCAAGTACTGACTGCGCTCGACGCTGCTTAACTTCGGTGATCGGACGAGAACCGGTGTTTTCAGCGTGATATGGCCGTTGCCGAGAGTGCTAGATAATAATTCGAATTTAAATTAAGTGAGACAAATTAACCTTCATCTTTTTAAAACAATAACAAAAAGAAAATATGTTTGCTTTTTTCATATCTATTGGAATTTAAAAGAGGAAAAAAAAGTGAAAAAGCCAACGGCACGCAGTGTTCCTAAGTGGTCTCCCTCCCAAGTACTGACTGCGCTCGACGCTGCTTAACTTCGGTGATCGGACGAGAACCGGTGTTTTCAGCGTGATATGGCCGTTGCCGAGAGTGCTAGATAATAATTCGAATTTAAATTAAGTGAGACAAATTAACCATCATCTTTTTAAAACAATAACAAAAAGAAAATATGTTTGCTTTTTTCATATCTATTGGAATTTAAAAGAGGAAAAAAAAGTGAAAAAGCCAACGGCACGCAGTGTTCCTAAGTGGTCTCCCTCCCAAGTACTGACTGCGCTCGACGCTGCTTAACTTCGGTGATCGGACGAGAACCGGTGTTTTCAGCGTGATATGGCCGTTGCCGAGAGTGCTAATTAATAATTGAATTTAAATAACCTTCATCTTTATAAAACAATAACAAAAAGAAATATGTTTGCTTTTTTCATATCTGATGGAATTTAAAAGAGGAAACAAAAGTGAAAAAGCCAACGGCACGCAGAGTTTCCAAGTACTGACTGCGCTCGACGCTGCTTAACTTCGGTGATCGGACGAGAACCGGTGTTTTCAGCTTGATATGGCCGTTGCCGAGAGTGCTAGATAATAATTCGAATTTAAATTAAGTGAGACAAATTAACCTTCATCTTTTTAAAACAATAACAAAAAGAAAATATGTTTGCTTTTTTCATATCTATTGGAATTAAAAAGAGGAAAAAAAAGTGAAAAAGCCAACGGCACGCATGTTCCTAATGGTCTCCCCCAAGTACTGACTGCGCTCGACGCTGCTTAACTTCGGTGATCGGACGAGAACCGTGTTTTCAGCGTGATATGGCCGTTGCCGAGAGTGCATATTAATAATTCGAATTAATTAACCTTCATCTTTATAAAACAATAACAAAAAAAAGATATGTTTGCTTTTTTCATATCTCATGGAATTTAAAAGAGGAAAAAGTGAAAAAAAACAAAAAAGCCAACGGCACGCAAAGTTTCCAAGTACTGACTGCGCTCGACGCTGCTTAACTTCGGTGATCGGACGAGAGAACGGTGTTTTCAGCGTGATATGGCCGTTGCCGAGAGTGCTAGATAATAATTCGAATTTAAATTAAGTGAGACAATTAACCATCATCTTTTTAAAACAATAACAAAAAGAAAATATGTTTGCTTTTTTCATATCTATTGGAATTTAAAAGAGGAAAAAAAAGTGAAAAAGCCAACGGCACGCAGTGTTCCTAAGTGGTCTCCCTCCCAAGTACTGACTGCGCTCGACGCTGCTTAACTTCGGTGATCGGACGAGAACCGGTGTTTTCAGCGTGATATGGCCGTTGCCGAGAGTGCTATTTAATAATTGAATTTAATTAACCTTCAATTTATAAAACAATAAAACAAAAAAAAAGAAGATGTTTGCTTTTTTCATATCTGATGGAATTTAAAAGAGGAAAAAAAAGTGAAAAAGCCAACGGCACGCAGAGTTTCCAAGTACTGACTGCGCTCGACGCTGCTTAACTTCGGTGATCGGACGAGAACCGGTGTTTTCAGCTTGATATAGCCGTTGCCGAGAGTGCTAGATAATAATTCGAATTTAAATTAAGTGAGACAAATTGACCTTCATCTTTCTAAAACAATAACAAAAAGAAATATGTTTGCTTTTTCATATCTATAGGAATTTAAAAGAGGAAAAAAAGTGAAAAAGCCAACGGCACGCAGTGTTCCTAAGTGGTCTCCCTCCCAAGTACTGACTGCGCTCGACGCTGCTTAACTTCGGTGATCGGACGAGAACCGGTGTTTTCAGCGTGATATGGCGGTTGCCGAGAGTGCTAGAATAATAATTCGAATTTAATATAACCTTCATCTTTATAAAACAAAAGAAAAAGAAGATATGTTTGCTTTTTTCATATCTATGGAATTTAAAAGAGGAAACAAAAGTGAAAAAACCAACGGCACGCCAAGTTTCCCAAGTACTGACTGCGCTCGACGCTGCTTAACTTCGGTGATCGGACGAGAACCGGTGTTTTCAGCTTGATATGGCCGTTGCCGAGAGTGCTATGATAATAATTCGAATTTAAATTAGTGAGACAATTAACATCATCTTTTAAAACAATAACAAAAGAAAATAGTTTGCTTTTTTCATATCTATGGAATTTAAAAGAGGAAACAAAAGTGAAAAAGCCAACGGCACGCAGTGTTTCCTAAGTGGTCTCCCTCCCAAGTACTGACTGCGCTCGACGCTGCTTAACTTCGGTGATCGGACGAGAACCGGGTGTTTTCAGCGTGATATGGCCGTTGCGAGAGTGCTATTTAATAATTGAATTTAA
>JAEQBA010004989.1:0-32479 GCA_019434445.1 Phalangium opilio | reverse complement strand
TTTTAACAGTTTTATCCATAAGTGTTATACTCATTCCGCGTTTTAATAATCAAAACAAGACCAGCGACGGAGAAAATTGTGAAGGAACTATTTAAGACCCAACTCGTTACTATAACCGCAATTACGATGGAACGAGAGAGAAACGTATTTTAAAGTGTATAGATTGCGGATATTCTACCCGACACAGAAATTGCATAAAGCAACACACAAATCCAAAATCAGCGACAAAGAATGTTAAAGAAGAAAAGACCTTAACTGCAACGAATGTTCGGCGGTTTTTAAGCTTAAATCTTGTTGTATTATCACAACGCCAAGTTCATATGAGAAACAAAGTAAAGGTTGCTCAGAAAGTACCCATTACTCCTAAGTTTACCAACATTGCTAAGAACAGAACGAAGAACGGAGAATTTCAATGCGATTTATGCAACGCGAAATTTCCTCTACAATCAAGCTTATATAATCACAAACTTCTAATACACGTTGATAATCCTCGTTACGCGTGCGAGGATTGCGCCTTTCGCACCAATTTCGGCTTTCGTTTCAAGAAACACTTGGCCCAACGTGTTTCTGAAACGTGCCAGAATTGCGGTGTAACTTACAAATATCAGGAATGCCAAAAATATCACGAAAAATGCGTCAAAAAGAAAGTTAAAAAACGTACTAAAAACCTTAACAACCAACACGTTAATGGGGAATACGATATCAAATACTTCAAATGCAAGTATTGCTACACCATCATTACGCGATTGCAATTCTATAAAAGGCACCTTGAAACTTCGCATGGCGTCTATGGGGCGACAAATCTTGACAACGATGAAGTTGGTAAGTATTAATTTATATCTAACCCAATTAGGCCTACAAAATTAATTAATTAACGTTAATATTTAAGCTGGAGAATCACTATTCGATCAATACAAGGATGGTGACAGTTTCAAGTGCAAGGAATGCGAAACAGTTTGCGGAAGCCTGGCAAAGCTTAAGATACACGTTAAACGCGTTCATCATGTCCCTTATTTTAAATGTCATCTTTGCGGTTCGTACATAAAGGGTAGATACGAATTCAAACGTCACCAAAAGACGTGTAAGTTGAAGCAACAGAAGAAGAGCATTACGGGTTTAAGATTTAAATGTATTCACTGTCGAGTGATTTTACCGAACATTGTCGAGTTTTTAAACCACGAGTTAACACACTCTGTCAAATAACGCGCAATATTTCTGTTCAAAATGATGTATTTTTTACTTGTTTCTTTCAAAATAAACTTCGTGTGAAATTTTTACTTTTTTTCGTTGTATTTACTTCATAAATTAGCTAAGTCTAACAAAAGCCATACCTCTTTCGTAGTCAGCGTTCCTGCTTGATAAATCGCTACGCCACACTATGTAAGTAGCCCGTTTTAATGACTACCCTTTAACGTGGTTAACACTTAAAATTAAATGAAGATTTAATTGAATCTCTTAAAAACTAATCAAATTCATCAAAATAATAAGTTATTATAACTTTTAACACTAATGTTTTGGCCTTATTTCGAAATGTTTTCACGATATGGTGCAACAAGTTCATTATGTCTTAGAACGCGTTACAAAGCTAAACCAGCGCGGTAGAAAATAATATGGCCTGCTTACGACGCTACTAAACAAGAACTATTTTTCAGGTATTGCTACGACACGTTGAGACAGAACTAATAATGTCTCTAGGAAGGTAATTATCTTTTAGAATGAATCCAGCAACGCTGTTTTAAGGGACTTAAGTAAGTAATTGTCCATTTACAGCGGTAAAGGTTCACCTTACAAAACGCTACTAAAGTGCGAGCAATGTGGTGCAAGACTGACGAGTCAAACGAACTTAGAACATCATAAAAACACTGCACACGCTCGTGTTGGAAAACGTTTCAAATGCAAATCTTGCAATTTCGTTACGAATTATCTAACGGACTTCAAACGCCATTTGAAAAGATCGCATAAGAAGCAAACGGTTTCAAATCCTGAATCGACCAATTGTAATCCATTTAAATGCGTCGCCTGCAACCTCACCTTCGAAACCAGGACCTCTTTAATTGACCATGCCGAGGAATGGCACAGTAATTCGGTCAAAATAGAGGTCGATAATAACAAGTATAAATGTTTGGAATGTAAACGCTTGTACGCTTCTTGGCTCTTGTTCTACAAACACAGCCACAAGGTTCACGGTGGAGTTTACATTTGCGGAGTTTGCCATGCACGTTGCAAAAATTTCGGTGTTTTTCAAAATCACCAATACGCTCACGATGATAATAATAATATGCCCCGAATGGTAATGGTTAAGCCTAAATTTGAAAAGGTCAATGGCGACATAAAGTTCAAACCCAAAACCCAATCTGGCGAAATTGTTGGGTACAAATGTCCTCACTGTAGCGTAATATCTTCCAATATAACATTGTTCCTAAGTCACGAAGAGAGAAAACACACTTTTCGATGCCTACAATGCCCAAAAATATTCAGAAGCAAATCCAAGTTGGAAATACACGATTTAAAAGCCCATCATCGCGAAATAAAAATTATTATTCCGAAGTTGGAATAATTATTTCGTTTTTTGATTCCATTTTTACCTCAATTATGAATTATGACACAATTATGTTTTTTTTTACAAAGTTCCTGATCTCAAACCTTATTTTTTTAAAGTATTATGTTTTTATAACGACGTATTCTACCTCCGAATAATGTAGTTTTGTGATTCAAAGCACAAATCATAATTTTTGATAAATAAATCTTATTTTTTCATATCTGACTTGCAATTAATGTCTTAATTACCGACTAAATTGCAAAGTAGGAAAAAATAGACTTACCAATTACTTCTAAGAGGAAGCTGGTACTGATTGACCCATAAGGGTTCCGCAAAACGCAAGTGTAGTTGCCACTGTCGGACTTTCGTAATTTCTCCAATTGCACGAACCATTTTTTACGAATAATCCTCGAAGATGGTGCGATTGTTGGCGTCATTTTGTGAAAAATCCGCGTGTCGTTGGAAGCTCCGTCTATTATGACTGGTACGGCGTTCGGTGATTTGAATCGAACTCCATTCTTCAACCAATAGATTTTTGGCGCCGGGTCCCCGGTTCCCGCGCATTTTAGACGAACCGAACCACCTGTAGAACTCTGAATGACGCTACCATTAAAGCTCGTTACGAAAGTGAATCGTGGTGGACCTAAATGTATTAAAATTTGCCTCTCTTAATTAAGAAGTTAATTAACTATAATTAAGGATTTAAAAATTGATATAATTATGTACCTCCTGATTCGGCTACTTCGGCGAATTCTTCGCCATCGGTTTGATTCGAACTATCGTACGATTCGTTTTGATCTAGAAAAATAGGTTAAAAATAGACCTTAATTAAAGCCGATGCAGCTTTTGGGAAACCGTTTTCCCCGAGTTTTACAGGGTTTTTTTTCCTATATTTTCCCCGAGTGTACTTTTGGTAACTTCTATTATAATGTACTTTTTATCTCATAAGGAGAAGGGAACGGTATTGAAAGAATGAAGAAGCCTATAGTGTAAAGATAGGTGGTACGCGCCGTTGTCAAGGAAAAAATAGCTTAACGAGGTGCCGATAGGACGGAGAAGAAGAATAAGAAGAATCGATAAACACTGACCAATGACCAATAGGAAGACTTGTATTTGTACGCTTCCAAAGCCGTTGACCGCCCTGCACGTGTAGTGACCAGTGTCCGAAGACGTGACTCTTCTGATCCTCAAAGAACCGGACGGGGTCAGTCTGTACTTGCCGACCTCGCTCAACGGCCGGTTTCCTTTGAACCACTCTAAGAATAAGGTCGCCGGATCGGCACGAACTGGACAAGGAAGTACCGCGTCCTTGCCCGATGAAACCACCTTACGAAGGTCATTGCTGGGTAATCGTAGACGAGGTGGACCGTAGGCGACGGCCAGAAGATTGTCTACCAGCAACCAAGACCCGACGAAACACAACCAGACCAACCGGAACGAGGAGGTCTTTCGCATACCACAATTAACTACGCCCAAGACACTAAAAAGAAATAAATAAACAATACATTGAAAAACGATTTCCTCGTGTTTAAAATTCATCTAGATAAACTCCCGAATATTTGTTTATTTTTAATATTTTGCGCGGTTAAGTTATAAACAAGCCGCCCGTATTCAAACTTAAAATTTATGAAAACTTACATAAGTTTATAAGATATGTTCCTTCCATAAGCATGACACTACCTATACTTCGTAATGCTACTGAGAGACTTACAGCTCGAGATAACTAGTTCTAGCAGAACGACGGAAGCGAGAATTGAAGTACTACACTCGGTGGTGGTTTATTTTGCAGCTAGGACTTCCATCTAGGTCCTATTTAGTCAGCATGTACTAAGCCTTTTACAGCACCCCAGCCACCAGGCGTCACTTCATTCGTGACAAGCTCCAGTTTCTAAGTTACCAGTGACAAACTTATGATGAGCACATCTTATAAACTTATGGTAATATGAATAAAAACCACTTCTAAAATGCGTGAATATATTTGAATTTTGATCGAAAAACTTTCAGTTCTATTTCTTAAAATATTACAGAGACAAAAAGTAAGAAAATTCCTTGTTCTCTGTTAAAACATTGACCACCGCTTTGGAAACGCGACAAATTTAGTGATATAATATTTAGTACTCCTTTGAGTAACAAACCAAAAAGATGTTTATGTAATCTTATTATCTTTCAGTTACTTCCTCCAAGTCTCTTTGATACGGTACTTGGGGGGTAAAAACGGAACTTGTCTCGATCGAGGCAGGTATGGGAAAAGATTTTCACGTTATGGGACTAGGGGGATGGCCAATCTTGGCCAATTATTTTGTTTTCGTCGCTTGCACGGGCGTAAAGATAGTCCTATTTTTAGGACAAAAGTATGCCGTAGGAGCTAGGCGATAATATCAAAGAAAAGAGACACCACGCTTTGGCGATGCTGGCCTCGGATATATCGATTGAAAAATCCTGACTTATCTCTTTTGAGGAAGCTTCTTTGAGATCCGATAGCCTCGGACCTTTTTCGTCTTTTGGTAAAAGCACGAATCAGTTCAGTATATACAAATAGTGCAAATGGGGAAGTTTCAATACGAAAATTACCCCTTGTCATTGGATCCCGTAAGTAACGTGGTTCATCCCCAAGTTTCTTGTAGCTTATTCTATTTACTGCATGCTCTCGGAGCGCTCTGAAAAATGTTTCGTGTTCCATTTATAGATCCAGATCAGATCGCGCCCGGATTTCAGTTTAATTTTTATTTGCTGAGGAGATCTGCATGCTCGGAGCTGATATGGATCTAAAAGAATGGAACGCGAAACATTTTTCAGAGCACTCCGAGAGCACCCCAGAGCAGCAAGATCAGTCTCTAAATCCTTACGGACATTTTCACGGGAATAAACTAACGTTTAGAACAGCTTTGGATGACGTAATATCATGGTAATATAGAACAAATCGAGAGCGGGCGAAAGAATGGTCTCAAACTCCTTGATATTTAACCTACTGAAGTCAAACGCGACGCGACTTCATTGCAAACAGGGAAAGATTTTAAGCATAGTTAGAGCATTGCATTGAAGGGTAGCCCCTATGAAATTCTCAACCACACTTGATCATTCTTGTATAGCGCTCTTTGCACTGTACCTTCGAGACACGGGTCACACGATTTCCACCGGTTTGTTGTATTATTTGACGTAGTTGTTTTTTTGTGTCGGCGGATTTGAAGGAAAGCACGTCTTTGTTTTGTAGTGAATTATTTAGTTTCCGGGATTTGAGTTTGAGTTTGGGGCAAGTTTCCTTTATATTTTGGGGTCTAGACTCTCGAGTATGAAGCGACCGTTGTTTTTCGTCTATGCCTATTTTAGTCTAGAATATATTTAAGAATATTTAAGTACTAACATAAGAATGATTAAAGGTATAGAGGGATGAAAGCATTGTGGTCAGCACACCACAAATGTGTATTGTAACTTAAAATAAATATATAGCCTACTGTATTTCATATGAATGCTAGTATATACGTTTGGTATACTATTATCATAAGTTTATAAGTGATATGTTCCTTCCATAAGTATGACACTACTTATACTTAATTCGTAATGCTACTGAGAGACTTACAGCTCGAGATAACTAGTTCTAGCAGAACGACGGAAGCGAGAATTGAAGTCCTACACTCGGTGGTTAATTTTGCATGCAGGACCAAGTTCCATCTAGGTCCTATTTAGTCTGCATTACTAAGCCTTTGACAGCACCCCAGTCACCAGGCGTCCTTCGCTTTACCTCGAATCTATGACTTACTACCTCACTCACTTCAAAATTACAAGCTCCAGTTTCTAAGTTACCAGAGATTAACAAACTTATATGGCCAACATATCTTATGAACATTATGTAAACATTACACTCTGTAACATCCCTGTGTTGGGAAAAAGGACTTCAGAATATTATTGGGCACTCTGAAATAACTCTCTGAACAAAACAAGAACTACGTGCTATGGCGACTTCTTTACCACCAAATCTTTTGACATCCTATTGTATCTAGTATCTATAGGAATAAGTATATATAGGAATAAGGACGAAACGCGTTCGATATTAGACATCTTTTCATACCTTCCCCATGCACTCGTTAGTCACGAGTGAAGGAAAAAAATTACGACTAGGGCCTATAGCAGCAGAGCAGCGTGGGGGTGTCTTGGAAAAGTGACTAGAGAAGAGAAAAAGGTAGGCCTATAGGAATATCTCCATGGCATCGAGCATCGAACGTCATCAGAAAATTCCATTCTGGCTTCGACGCAAGGTGTGGAAAAGGAACATTGTTTCAGAAAAGGCGTCTCGGATTATTGAATTACCTTCTACGTTCGAGGGAACGAACGAGTGGGGGGACGGTTGAGCTAACCCCCTTATACCCCTCACACGACAACCTACATTTCATACTACGAAAGTTCATAACTAGAAGTGATTTTCTGATTTTTCACCTGGGTAGAAATATTGATTAGCTTAATTAACCGAACTCTGGTATTCGAAAGACAGAATGAAATGACCTCTCTACGCGACTATATACCAAATTCGTGGGTCATTCTAGAACTAAAGGGAATTTAATGCCCCGGTCACGGTAGTGGCAACTTGAACCACCAATAGGACGTTAGAACGCTGGCAATTTGAAATACAATCTCTATGGGGTGTGATAGACAAATGTACCCTTGAACCTCGATTACTCGGGACTGGAGATAACGACCTTTGAATAATAAAATAACTTGTAAACCTTCAGTTGAAAAATAGCCATGTAACGCAAATTCATTCATAATTCTTCCATTGGTGAACATCTGACGTTGCAAACTCGTATCGTAACCTTTGCCTTACTGACTTCTCTGGCAAGCAGCAAGCCACCTTACTCTCCCTGTCGTCCAATCTCCTTTGAGTATGGCAATGACATTTGACTTCAACGTCTCCCTAATACTGTTTTTTCTTAGGTCCCTGCATGGTTCTTTTCACTGCCTGAAACTCAAACCCCGGACGTAGCTGCTACAGCAAGGGTTAGCCGTCTTAACGGCTCCCAAAACAAATTTACGGTGAAGGGGGGGGAGGAGGTTAAGCAACGGCTGTCGACATTCTAAACCATCTAGTGTGTATATTCCCCTCTCATTTTTTTTATTAAAAAGGTAGGAAAATATGACAGTTTTTGGCGGCCAGGGAATATTTATACTCAACTTCCAACGCATCTATTCTAGAGAGAGAGAAAATTGGATTGCAAAGAAAAAGGGTTACGTTGTGTGTATAGCTAAAGATTTTTTGAAGCCTTCCTAGGTTGTTTTAAAGATTAGACGTTCATATATCTACTGTATTTATCTATGTAAGTCCAACCCCTATAACTCTAAGGTGAAACGACATATTTATTCCCTTATGTATTGGTAGTCTACTCCTCTACTGTATAATCCTCTATGGTTGCGTTGTTCAAAAATAACTAATACCATAAATTAAGAGTATTTACTTCAACTGGTCGAACTTCTACTGCTAGGGTTCGGACGAAATTTTAATATATTGAAAATCCCTGACTTTTAATTTATAGCTTATCCCTGACGAAATTTTGCCAGTATGCCCTTGACCATTTTAAGTAGGTGTTCACCAGAGCCCACTTCATGATAATACCTGCAGCCCTAATTTAGCATTGCTCGAAGCATTGCATGGTTTGATATACCAAACGAATCGAAATCCCTGACCTTTCCCTTACGTTTAAAAAAACCCTTCTAATCCCTGACTTATCCCTGACATTTTATAAAATCCCTGACTTTTATCCCTGACATTTTATAAAATCCCTGACTTATATCCCTGACATTTTATAAAATCCCTGACTTATCCCTGACATTTTATAAAATCCCTGAGTAATCCAGGTTTTCCAGGATAGCCAGGTTGTGTACGAACCCTGTTCTAAGGGGTTATACAGTATTACATGATATAACTTAGGCTGTTTCTGAAGTAAAAATAAATTCAACAAATATTACTTTTGGTATTTTTGATACAAGACGTTTTTTCATCATAGTTGACTTTTTCAGTTGGTTTATTATATATTTCTTTCGCTATTAGTACAGCGTCTGACCCGGTAACATTTTCTTATAGGTATAAGGGCCGGGTCTCTGTAAGTCTAAAAGGTAAAATGGATTCTTTATAATGGAGTGAGTGAGTGAGTGTACGGTGCTATTTCGAATTTTATTTCAGGAGCAAAATAGAAAATTCCTTTTGTCGGATGATTTTGAATGAATTTCGTTTTTAGAAAGTACATCTAGGAATCTTGGAGGAACTAATACCGGGATATTTCGTTGAAGGTTTATTCCTGAATTTAAATAGGTGTATATTTATGTCCTAAATATATAACAACTTCAACGGTTATTTAGTCTAAAGTCGCAGGGGGCGAAATACCTTGGAAATGGAATGCGAGTCGAAAAAAGAAAGTTCCTAGAATTCGAGTATTTTTGGTTAGGGAAAGGTTTAGTTCAGGGGAAATCAGCCTTCCCGGACTGTGAAATTACTTTACCAAACTTCAAGAGCAGTTTACGTCGAATAATTTTATACCTGCAACGTTTTACGCCGGGCGTACTTGTTATTATCAGTAAGCAAACTGCTCTTAAATTTTTGGGCAAAGTTTCGCTGGAGGATTTAGTCATGGTTAGTTGAATAGACCAATTTTAAAAACGTTTTTTAAAGATGTTCAATTTAGCATTTATAGGCCTATTTCTTGTTTGTTCAGCGTCGAATTTCAATTTATAAATAAGACTTTTTAGTCCTTAGAAACTCTAAAAGACTAAAAAAAATACAACTAAAATCAATTTTCTTACAAAAATAATTAAGACTTCGGTTAAACTAGCGTGTTTCCCGAAACGCAATTCTTTAGCTTTCTTTGTGATACGATTCAATCGGAAAATGAAATAAAGTCAAAGATACGCGTAGTTATTCTCAATGTTATCTGAAATACGGGTAAAAATAGATCGGGAATACTATATACTAAGCTAGGTTAGAGAATTGGTTTGTTTCTCGGCTTTAGCCTTCAAAGAAAACTCGCTAGCAATCAATCTATAAGAACCAAAAAGCGTTCAGTCGGAGCAGCAAAGCAACGTGCTCAAGAAATTGGCGGGAAAAACTTGGCGCGCAATGTTGTTGTTGTTTTTTTCCCGCCTTTTTCTCCTTTCAGTTGCAAACTTTTCTCGTCTGTTTGTAAGCTTATTTCTTAGCGGTGGTTTCGGTCCTAAGGGTATTAAACCCCCTATCAAATCAACATCCATGTCCTGGTGTGTTGGGTTGCGAGCGAGGGTTTAGCTTTTAGGGTTAGTATTACAACCTAGGCCTTGGCTAGACCACGGAAAATAGCGCTGAAATAGATAGATAGATCAGAACAACTAGTTAAGCCTCGTTTCATTTCAAAATTGTTAATTTATTACTTTATTTAAAAATAAATAAATGCTATTGAACTAAACTTAAATCAATTAGAATCAATAGGAATCGGCTAAACCAAAATAAAAAAATGACGAACGAAAAATTTGATACTGCCAAAGGCAGGACTGTGACACTACTACTACTACGACGACGACTACTACAGGGCAGGTGAAACTAGATATCCATCATGTGGCTAAAAACCCCACGTGTACAAAAATCAGGACCTTCTATTCCAGTTCTGTTCTTTTATCTGGCAAAATACTTTGGTTGTTTCAATTGGTTCAAGACTGAACGTGCATATCCAAGTGTTTCTATATTGGGCATACGCCGCCAAAAATATGAAATATAAAAAAAAACGGAGCAGGCGTGATCTGTTAGCTTAATTTCATTTTCAAAGTATTCCTAGTGATTTTATTCCAAGTTCTTTTCGTAAGAACTATACAAACACGTATCATGGTCATCCCATGGCAAGGATCGAGAAATCATTTTAAAAGGGGTTAGATACGCGTTTTGGTAAAGGAATCAACAAAATGTATCGTGTCTGAATTTCAAAGAAAAAATAGAAAAAGAAAGTGCGGGGTTATTTTAGAAAATAAAAAATCAGGATCGGCTGTGTAGTGATTTTAGAAAAAGTCTTTTAGGGTTTTCCTTTTCCGGAATATTGTTCCTAAAGCCCCGTTCACACAATCCTTGAAAATGACTAAATATAATAAACATTACTCTAAATTAAATTAAAAACAGGGATAGATTTAATTTTAGAAGTAGGAATGGAGCTCAACGGTTAGTATTTACTTCAGTTATTCCGACTCATAGACCACCCAGTATAGAGCCCCTCCCTCCAACACGTAACGAAAAGTTTAAATTATCTTATTGGCTGCTCACTTAAACTACGTTTTGATCACGTTGCTGACGGGGATGGCGAAAAATACTCAATTCCTTTTTACCTCTGTCGCTATGACCCTCCCGCCTCTTCTTTCATACCCCCCCTCCGTCCCGTGGAAGGGGGTCCGTGACTTACGCGCGCCCACATTACTCAGTCTGTTCTCCATTCCTACTTCTAAAATTAAATCTATCCCTGTTAAAAAAATTGTAAATTAGAATTTCGGCTTTAATAAAATATTCTATCAGGAAAAGTTCTAATTTATTTTTTTAACCTTTTTTAAAACGATTTTTCGTTTTTTTCACACTTACTGTATGAACGGGTCTTCAGTATTGGGAAGATATATTGTACGTGGATAGTCTGTGTTCTCTAAAGCTCCCTTTATATATACACCTTAATTGAAATTCGAAACGTTTTCGAAGCCCACACTTTATAGGAACGTACATGGAATCTTCAAAGTTCATGGACCCGGTGGGAGAATGAAGAAAAAAGAAATTCAATTCGACTAAACTTTCTCTGGATTCTTTAAGTGGCTATATAAGAAGTAAATAGCATCAAAAGCAAATAACTGAATGCGACCATGTCACTGGGGAGGTTAATGAAAGGCTTCCATGGTGCCACCAATATCATGTTTACCACGACTTTCTCTAGACTAGCTTCTTGGTACCAGAAATCTATACTTAAATATTACCAACAAGCGATATCTAGTTTACTTGGGAAAAGGTTAAGATGCCTATGTATTTGCGCGCCATAGTCCTGCAGTCCCCCTTTCAAAATACAAGGGGGAGGGACGTAAAGGGAGGCCGGGCTATTTCGCTGCCTCTCCTCAGTCGGAAAATATGACTGTAATTTTCGTCATTCGCGACGCGCTGACGTGAGTTTTCAAGAACCAATGAGATGCTGCTGGTTGTAATTTAGAGGCGGAGGTTAACCCCGGACCTACGTTTGGATTGTGGATAAAGAACCTTCTCCCTAGTAAACTAGATATCACTTCTTGATATTACGTAAAGCGAAAACACCTGATGAAACGCTGTCAAAGGCTTGGTAATGCAGACTTAATAGGACCTAGATGGAAGTGAATTCCTGCAAAATTAACCACCACCGAGTGTAGTCATCAATTCTCGAACTAGCTCGAGCTGTAAGACTCAAATAACATTAAAAACGTGTATAGATAGTGTCATACTTATCTTATAAACATATCTTATAAACTTATGCACTAATAAACAAGTGTAGTTACTTATTTTTGTTAAGATGAAAATGGAATGTGGGTATTTTAATTAAGGAAATTATTCGAGGTAAATAAAACGCGACACTAGGGAAATATATAGAGTCAGAAAATGTATTTCGCCAGCCTTTAATTATCTTTTCCAAGAAAACGATATTGTTGAAAAATTTTAGGCTTAGCAATTAAAATTTCTCCAGTAAAAAGAATTCTTGCTGGAAGTTGCGAAACTAAATTCTACAGGGTCTTTGGGACTTTTCGTTAACTCTCTTTTCAACATTCCTCGCTCTGTTTAAATAATAAACACGCGACTTTTGTCTGTCTATTAGTAACGCTTGAAGTTTTATATGGCGTCTATTTTTCTTTCTCTAGTACGACCTAAGTTTATTTATTTATTTAAGTGTACATATTCGCTAAGCCTTTTATGTGTAGGCTTCTATTTTCATAGGTATTTTCAGGAGGTAGGGCCAAGATGGGCACTGGCCCAGGGGCCCCACAAACATATATAGTCTTTAAGGGGCCCCATGATACGTATAATTTAAAAAAATATATATTAAGGCTACAAGTGTTAATATAAACTAAGATTTAAAAAAAAAACTCCAATCCTAAAATCAAACTTCCAAATCTCGTATAAAAATCATTGAAGCATTAGTAAAACAAGTTGGGAAAACCAAAATATTACCTCTCCGAGTCAAGACGACTACTTACCAGATATGGAAATGTTTCTTAAGTTAAAATTTATGAAATATTAAAGCAGTATACAAAGCATAGCAAATATACTGTAAATCAGACGACATTTTACATCCAATAATGATATACTTGTACACATTAAAATCATCCGATGGGGGAAAAACGGGAAATGAAGAGATAAAACTTTGGAGGGATATTACCTTTACGTGCTTGTAAAGGCCCAATTTTCTACTCCTCAACTGTATGCCCTCTATGTTCAAAGCCATATTCACAACAGCGTTGCCATATAAACACTATCCTCTCGTTTCACCTCAACGATTTTCTTAGTTTGTCAACATGACTGTTAACGTTACATAACACCAAAGCTTATTTGTGGCTACACACACTGAAAGTAAATGCGTTCCATAAAAAGCATGAAAACACGAAGCTATTATCCGATTACGATCAGACCTTTCACTGGTCTGGGCTGCGTTCAGCAGAGCTCACCAAAAAAGACAGCGGATATTGGAAATGTTTACCGGTGAGCTCTGTCGTCATAGCTTTTCTCCGGTCATGGGCGTTTTATAAATGACGCAAGGTACCAAGGCTTAACAAAAATTGTATGATAACATATTTATAGAGATAGATAACAACTTTTATAATTAAAATTAGAAACTATCATATCTCTTAAAATTCTCGCGTGATCAACCGGTTTCACGCCAATTAAATAGATATAGTCCCATAGAGCTATTTGTATTAATTCCTCCATGGTTTTTTCGCCAAGCTGAGAACTATGCGTTTTACGTCACGTTATCCAAAGAGCCGACTATTTTCTTTGAAGACCGCGCTAGCTCAGCGCTAAGCACCGTGACGTCAAAATTCAAAAACCAAATCCCGTTATGTAGGACACTGCTAACAGCGCTGGGCTCTGCTGAACGCGGCCCAGATTTCCACCATGATTATATAATCTAAGCCTAATTATATAAAAGTGTATTTAACTTTCGGCCCACTCTGAACCGTTAATGCCTCTGCATTACAGAAACGAAAACCAAACCCAAGCGTTTACTTTTTGGTTCACTAGGCCTATTGACAAATCAAAGTTCATATGATCGAAATTGTAGCGTTCTTCTTGTTATCAATAACGAAAGGATTATGCTATAAACAGATGTAGTATAGCTTAAGTAATATATAAACATCCATTTCAAATAATAATATAAAAAAATATTCTTGGGATATCAAAATGAAATAGAGCTTTAAAGCTACAAAAGTACTAAATGCATCATAATTACGAAAAATATTTCCACATATTCACTTTATATTAAGGATAAAGGGAAAATTATGGTTCTGTAGGATTCCTTTACACATCAAAACAAAACGAACTTCTAACGCAGCGCACTACTGTAACAACGGACGGACACACACAGACAAAAACATAGACTGCTTTTTAACTCTTTCCGTATTAATTTTGAATTGAGAAACAAGATTATCTTAAATATTAAAATGAATATAATTAATATTTAATATTTTCTTCGTTAGTTATTCGCCTTATTGAACGTTACATCGTTTTAAAAAAGAACAATTAAACATTCTTGAGAGACTTGACTAATATTGGCGTTTGAAATGAAGCATACGCCGGTTGCTTCGCCTTACACAAATAGGTAGTATATAAGGGTGTCGAACTACAGTTAAAAGCAAGAATAACCGCAATTGCGAAAACCTATCGTGGACAACCCACCCTAGGGAGGCTAGACGTTTCTCGTAACCCTAGCTGATCGCCGCGAATGTCTTAAACCAAACGATGACGACGGAGTAGAAGCCAGGTGTGCAGACTGGTGTCCATGTGGGATGGACAAAAACAAAGACCAGAAGATGGTGGTGTAGAAGCCAGGTGTACAGACTGGTGTCCATGTGGGATGGACAAAAACAAAGACCAGAAGATGGTGGTGATTAGAAGCCAGTATGTACAGACTGGTGTCCAAGTGGAATGGACGAAGACCAGAAGATGGTGGTGTTTAGAAGCCAGTATGTACAGACTGGTGTCCAAGTGGGATGGACGAAGACCAGAAGATGATGGTGATTAGAAGCCAGTATGTACAGAGTGGTGTCTATGTGGAATGGACGAAGACCAGAAGATGATGGTGATTAGAAGCCAGTATGTACAGTTTGGTGTCCGTGTGGAATGGACAAAGACCAGAAGATGGTGGTGTGAGAACTCAAGTAGAGGAGCCATTTCCGTGACTGTGAATGCAGTTCGGAAATGGCGAACACGTTTGCTCCGATTTGGAAACTGCGAACGCGGTCACGTGGGTGTAACAACAGACACACACACACACAAACACACACACAGACAGACACACACGATCGTTACAGAACCTCTCCGTGACATACGTCACTCGGAGAGGTAAAAATAATAAAAAAAAATTCAAGAGGTCGGATATAGTGTTAGATTTCATTCAAAACGGGGGCTGGTTTCGTACTGTCAATATTTTAATAGCGAAGTATCTCAACCCTCAGTCGGGAAAAATTCAAATCCAATATTATAAAGTTCTTTTTCATTTTTTTTTTAAGAAAAACTGAGAAGTTTCTTTCAAATATTTGGGGATAAAAAGAAATCGTAGGATTTCTTCTCTGCAGAAAGTCAGTAGTTAATCTTTTCAAAAGATGAAAAATTGGTTGAAAAAAAATAAAATGCATATTTTTCTTGTAGAAGTCGAGAAAATTTTAGTTTTCACGCCATTATTCACAATTTTATGAAATCTATCGCTATAAAGATGAAAAATTATTTTTGCTAGAATTCCTAAGTTACATGGTTGCCAGAGATTTTTTATTTTTTCATTTCAAAATTCCCAGACTTTTGTTAGTTTTCCCCGACAGTCTAAAGTCAGAACCAAGAACTAATAGACATGTTAGTTCATGCTAGTACTAAAATATGGGAAAATTACGTCACCAGCATGAAATTCCCTGACATTTCAAACACATCTTGCTTATTCAAAAAAAAATAATAATAAAAAAAAAAGTTCTTCTTATTGTAAGGTATATATCGAAGCGTAAAACGTGCTTAGCGCGACATGTGACAAGCATCTAGTCGTTATGGGACATCCTTGTCATAGTGTCATTGAAGAGAAGACGAAAGGGAAGATGGGACGTATTCCCTTGGCACGTATACCTTCCCAGTCTCTTCTCGAGCTCTCCTGTCTTTATTATAGCGTGAAGTTACTCAATACCCGCATGAAGATAACCCTCCCCAAAAACAACATATTTCAAATATTAGTCAGTCTACGTTACGCCATGAAGAGTCACAGAGTCCCTAGCTAAAGGACAAATGCCAATTTTCAAGTGGTTTCCCGTCTACCATTTGGGAAATAGTTAGAATTGTAGGGGGAAAACCACTATACTATAGAAGGAAAATACTACCCTACGGTCTAGAATAACTATAACAAACAATTCTCTGGGGGGAATTGAATAAACTCTTTCATATATATATATATATATATATAAGTTTCGACCAATTTGAAGATGAACTTTTCTCTTCATCCTCTCTCTCCCTATAAGATGACGTCGTTATGGAAGTTTTTCTTTGGTTTCTTTTCTCCCATAGGGACGTGCACGGTCACGTAAGAATGGCAGTTCATTCATTAATCCCACAAAATTCCCGTCCCCTTAGTTAAAGAAGGTCAATGATGAGTCTCGTGTGGTAGGAGCTTCGGTTCGACAAAAGAAAAGAAATAGTTTGGCAAAAGATTTGCTAAAGCGCGTGTTTACACTCTTTTAGACGGCTTAGAAGTTATAGTACGGGTTTTTCTTTTGGGCGAGAATTACGGTTGATTTTAAACGTTCCACACCGCTCAAAGTGTATGAAAAGGGACGCCTAGGGTTTTTTTTACTCTTTCTATATAGGTGGACATATAGTTAGGAAGGATTTATTTGTTATATCCAAGACGATAAAGCGCTTATCTTTCCTAACGATATTTGAGTAAATACTTCTAAAGGATGGTTAGATGGATGGAAGAAGTTGCCAGATCTTCCAATCGACCCCTTAGTCTATTGATCGTTCATAAGTTTATAATAACGTCGCTCTAAGTTACCCCCCCCGAACTGTTCAAAATTCAAAACCACCATGGAGAGAAAATTGTTAACTCAAAAGCAGACTGTAAAAATCAATCTTGAAAATGAAAAAATGCATTTTAATAAATGTTAGACCAAGAAGCGATATCTAGTTTACTAGGGAGAAGGTGTAAGATTCCTAAGTATTGGGGCGCCATAGTCCCAGTCCCCCTTTCAAAATACAAGGGGGGGGGGCGTAAAAGGAGGCCAGGCTTTTTCGCTACACTCTCCTCAGTCGGAAAATACAAGTACTTTTCCCGTCATTCGCGTCGCGCTGACGTGAGTTTTCAAGAACCAATGAGATGCTGGTAGTAATTAACTCCGGACCTACGTTTGTTTGGACTGGAGATAAAGCTAGATTATAAATGCGGTGCGAATTTATACCTTCTCCCTAATAAACTAGATATAACTTCTTGGTTAGACTCAATACAACCGCCAGTGGATAAAGTAATTAACTTTAACCAAGATAATTAATTGTAAACTACACTCGGTTTAATTAATTAAAAATTAATGCGTTGTTCAAATATTACTCGCTAGCCCCTTGGCAAAATTTTCTTCCATTTTTAGTTCTTGATGTATTTTTAAAATCGAAATTGAAATGATAAGCTTGAACATTTGGTTTGAAAGGCGCTCTATTGGGTGTGCATATCTAATGACTTATTGCCAGCGGTGGTATGGATCGTGTAACTTGGGCTTCAGTATTTCAAAATAGCATCATACCCCGGGGGTAAAATTGAAACTCGAAGTGCAGGGGGGACGGGGGGGCTTTTCAAAGAGAGAAAGAGAGAAATTTTCATTCTCACAAAAGGATTAATGTTGACATTTATTTTTGCTTGGTTTCTCTTCGTTACGAAATTGAAAGGGTTAAGGTTCCCCTTTATGTTGGTTTAACCATAGAGTATTTACAAAGGAGTGGTGTTATTATTTGTACCGGAAGCTAACCTATAGAGTATAGAGCAAATGGGAATTTTTGGCATACAGCAGGTGACATTAAACATATACCAGGGTTCGGATGAAATTTTTATATTGAAAATCCCTGACTCAATTTAAAGCTTATCCCTGATGAAATTTTGCTGCAATATCCCTGACCATTTTAAGTACGTGTTTACCAAAGCCGCCACTTCATGATCACACCTGCAGACTATTTTTAGCATTGCTCGATGCATAGTTTTTTAAGGACAAAACTTTAAATTCCTGACGTATCCCTGGCTTTTTAGGACAAAACTTTAAATCCCTGACGTATCCCTGACATTTTAGGACAAAACTTTAAATCCCTGACGTATCCCTGGCTTTTTAGGACAAAACTTTAAATCCCTGACGTATCCCTGACATTTTAGGACAAAACTTTAAATCCCTGACGTATCCCCCTGTTCTCTAAATCCCTGACTTATCCAGGTTCCGTATGAACCCTGCATACCCCCCCCCAATGTTACCATACCAAACCGCCGGTGAATCAGCAAACTTCGGAAAGGGTATGACAGTTCAGTTTTAATCAGTACTTAATAGGGGCATGACAAAACTGCATTGAAGTTAAAACTAAGAGAGGGGATAAATTAATTCTCTATAGCCTCCTTAAGGGAATACCACTATTGCCAACGCACAACACACCCTTGACGGTTTAATAACTATACCATAGTCCTACCTCTCAATAAACACCACGGCCCTGCAACGAAACACACTGCAACTGTCTTGGGGCAAACTAGATGATAAAAGCCCTTCCGGGGAAAGGCTTAGCACACGCGATGTATTCCAATTGGTGGTGGGATACGAAGTTGTCTTTTAAGCTCCTTAAAAGATTTAAAGGAGTAGCCAACTAAAATCAACCGCGACAAAACAGAATAATCTATCTTCGTATTTAAAATTGAACGTTTATTAAAGATAAATACTATCGAAAGACTAAAATTTGGAAACACGTAACGAAAACTTAAAATTATCTTATTGGCTGCTCACTTAAACTACGTTTTGATGACGTTGCTGCATGACGGGAACGGCGAACAATAAGTAATTCCTTTTTACCTCTGTCGCTATGACCCTCCCGCCTATTCTTTCATACCCCCCCCCCCTCCGTCCCGTTAAAAGGGGTTCCGGGACTTACGCGCACCCAGATATTACTCTGTTAGAACTCCATTCCTACTTCTAAAATTGAATCTATCCCTGGGCCTAGTAAATGAAATTTGAAAAGTGATAAGAATTACTGAGGCTGTACCTTTAACAATATAATCCCCCCTTCACTTAATCCCCTCCCCCTCCTTCATCTTGAACCAATCAATAAAATGTTGCTAAAGAAGTGGGTGCATGGGTGGTTTTGATCGTGTAAAAAATTGATGTAATAAACTAGGATATGTTTTACTTGAGCAAAAAAAAATATAATAAAACATAGAAAAATGACGAAGTCCAGACAAGGCTAGTTACTTTAAAACCCATATCGCAGCTATATAGATGAATTCAATCTTCGAAACTATCAAAGTTTACGTAGAAAAAACAATTTGTCAATGGAAAAAGTAAATCATTCGTAGGTTGCAATAGCGAAAAAACGGAAAAGGTTCCTCTTGGAAGTTGGAAATGCATCCTTTCTATATATTTATTTACTTTTTCTCATGGATGAAACTTGTTTTCTATAATATATTACACTACTTAGAAGCGCCTTCCGGTGTTGGCGAGCGCCGACGGCTCTATTAAAGAGCCACTGGCTAAGAGAAACGCATTTTTCTTTTTTGGAAAATCGTGAATTTTCATCATTTACTCATGAAAAATTATCCAGTCAAGCCATTCATAATTTTAACTATTAAACTAATCTACACGGGATGTACAGTACTTATTTCTAACCCCTTCCTTAACAATTGTGATAAATCAAACCGAAGTCAATTTACACGAACAGAACTGAACTGAATCGCACTGCATAAACATAATTGCAATTATGATTGCATTTTGTTTGTTAAACCTAAGTTATAGGGCAATTCTTGCGAACAAAACAAAATAAAACTCGCCAGTATGACCCGAATTTTTTAAGTTGTTTTCCATCATATTCTTGAAGGTATTGAATCAATTCTGTATTGCAGTTTTTCATCGCGAAGGCAAAGAGGGGGGGGGTAGGAAAATAAATGGGCCTGTTGTCTCTAATTTGCCATTTTTAAGGCTTTTGGATCACTGATCCAAAGAGACAACGCGAGAGGATAAATTTACACACTCTGTCTTATAAAATAAACAAAGGCAATGAAAGACTGCCGGCATTCAGGCGTTTGTTTCGCAGATAACGCTACGTTATATCTTACTTACGATTTTTCCAAAAAAGGTTTTTCCAAAACAACAATGACGTATCATTATAAGAACCAAGACCGAAATATACGTCATTATGGCCACCTCATAAATATATAAATCTTATTCCCCAGCTGTTTATATCGCGACGGATTATGGGTCCCAATATCTACCAAGGCCTTGAATATTAATTAAATTATAAATTATAGGCCTTGTTATAATGACCGGGGATATATTATTACCCGTGATGCATTTCGGGCAAATATAGGCGAATTCATGGCCACCATTTGGGACTCTCGCATAATTTCAAATGCAAACATCAAGGGAATCAAATATGCATGCCTAAATCGTTTAATTTTAACAATTCTAATTAAGACGTAGAGTTTAATTTGCATAAAATGGTATGTAAAATTTAGAAGCGTTTACCATGGATATTACAAACGTTTCATGGGTGCTTCAACGACAGACTTATCAAAAAAATTCCTGTATGAGTTAGGTTATCTAAAACAACCTTTGTGACGTCGCATCTAAACCTAGCCTCTTGAAGTGAATTTTATTTATCATAGTTATTCGATTATTTGGTTGTACTAAAGTTAAGGTTTCCAAGCCTTGGTCCGTGCACCGCAATTTTTTACAAGCCTATCCTGTATTTCTAAAAGACGGGGGGGGGGGTCACGTGTATGAAAACCTCTCCTAGAGTCCTAGTTCGGTAGGCTCTATCTCGAGAGGATTACAGTCCCGAATCTTAATCCGTTAGAAAAGGCCTCTAATGAAAGTACCCATCATCCTTTAGGGCTACGTTTCCGTCCCAATTTTCAATTAGAGTTGTCGTCAGTCGGCAAGTATGAGTATGAGAATCGTCAAGTCACGTTTTGAGTTCAGTTCAAACCTTAATACGCAGAAGGAAAGGCTTTTCCTTTTTATTTCCTTCCTTGTCGCAATGGGAATTAAAAACCCTAGTGAATTCAGGACCACTGTTCTTCCTTTTCATCATAAAAAACTACACTTTTAACAGAAGGATTTCCTGCTTGGGTATTTAGGAAACAATGGCTAGGAAACCGTTAAGAAACAAAATTTAATTTATGTACTTTTCTACTTACAATGAATGACGTCTTTATGTCATTTTCAGGGAGCAAGGTGTATTTCACAGGCCATTTTATATTGGCTACGCATTACTAAGCCTTTGACATCGTCCCAGTCACCAGGCGTCGCTTTACCCTGAATCTATGACCTACGTCACTTCATTCGTGACAAGCTCCAGTTTTTAAGTTACCAGTGACAAACTTATAGTGAACATATCTTATGAACTTAGGTTCAATGGCGTCAAAGTTGTCGTATTGTAGCTATAGCTAATATTTCTTACATTGCACCAAAATCAATAACAATTTCATTGAAAAATTAAATTTACATCCAATTTGAATTATCTATTTCGTTGTATTCATTTTTACTGTCCAACTGAGACGGCTCACCCAATGGGCAAATACTATTTACTACAATCTTCGATTCAGGGGAAAAGGCTTATCCTTATAGGTTCTTTTCTAAGCCAAGTGGCCCTTAAAAGGCTCATTATAAACCAACACATAACCAAGTAGGTCCTAAATCCGTCGTTATTCCCGTAAAGGTCCATACGTGAAACAAACTTATGGTGAAACCTAATCCCGACTCCTTTATAACAAACAAACCAACCAGCAAACCCACTTCTAGGATAACGAGGAGCATCATCCAAAAATAGAGACTTTTTAAGTCGGCTATATCGCCATCTAATACCAGCTCCAGCACCATCACGCGACGACCAAACTTGCATGATATAACAGAAAATCCTAATTTATTGTCTAGACAAATAAACGGGGAAACCATGTTAAACTCCCAGGAGACTAAAAGCGCGGCTATGAATTTAAGCCGTAAAGCTAAAATATATAGCTACGTTTTACAATCTTTCCTTATCTCTCGCAACCGATACCACCGCGAATTAATTAAATTCATCTATGAATTTTAAACGGCGCTTGAGAGACTGCACCATGAATGTACCTTATGCAGGATTTTCGCAAATTAAAAATTTTAATTAACTTAAATCCTAGCTTTGTTTTATGGCTTTCCTGACTATTTCTTGCGATTTTCTTATGATTTTTCCCTAACTATTCCTCGAGATTTTCCCTGACCATTTTCCCTTTCTATTTCATGACTATTTTCCCTTTCTATTTCATGACCATTTTCCCTTTCTATTTCATGACCATTTTCCCTTTCTCATGACCATTTTCCCTTTCTATTTCATGACCATTTTCCCTTTCTATTTCATGACCATTTTCCCTTTCTATTTCATGACCATTTTCCCTTTCTATTTCATGACCATTTTCCCTTTCTATTTCATGACCATTTTCCCTTTCTATTTCATGACCATTTTCCCTTTCTATTTCATGACCATTTTCCCTTTCTATTTCATGACCATTTTCCCTTTCTATATCATGACCATTTTCCCTTTCTATATCATGACCATTTTCCCTTTCTATATCATGACCATTTTCCCTTTCTATTTCATGACCATTTTCCCTTTCTATTTCATGACCATTTTCCCTTTCTATTTCATGACCATTTTCCCTAACTATTCCTCGCGATTTAGTAAAATAGTAAAATATTCCGGCGTGAATGAATAAGAATTCATGAATCGGATACTCTCTCTAGTGGCAGTGAAGACGTCCGGATCCAATCACCATGGTAACGGGGACTAAATCCTATACTAATGGCGGTTGGTATATAAACTACCGGATATCCCTCCAATGTTATGTATATATACTTTATAGTTTCAACGTAAAAGAATACTAAGCTCGTAAGGCGGGGGTGTACGCTTTTAGATAGGCTATTTATAAATAATGTAGCCCCTTATTCTCGGGTTATTGTCAAAAGCTATCGAGAAAAAGATTACTCGAGTGTCCCCTGTTATATAAAGATAAAACTTGCTTGCATTTTATGATTTTAGGGATTCGTGGTACCTAGTCCTACTCGCTATCTTACTTTGGACGAATTAATTGTGTACCATTTTATTTAAAAACTTTTTGGGGGGAATTTTGCCCGAGTTGATTTCCAAAAAGCCATACTTGTACCGTCCTCAAATTCATTTTTACCAACAGTTGAAAATTTCAGAGAGTTCTGATGTCACGAGAAGAGGTTCGATTTAAGATTACCTACGCTGGTGATACACCATACTTACCATCTCCTTGCAGTTATTTCGTTCAAGACAATACATTGGTGCAAGTCAGTGTTACAGTGTCGCGTCATCAGCATTTGAAGGTCCCCCCTGTTTACATTTAATGGTTATTAGTGTTTGAGACATTACAATTTTACGGTTTGAGGAAGTGTAGATGGGCTTTCCTCGACTCGTACCGGTGGAAAGATAACATTAATGGGCTTTCCTACGTCTTAACGGTTGTAAAAATAGAGAAAATAGACAGTACAAAGGGAAGCGGAGGCCCTAAGAATGGCTTTCTAACCCTTCCTTTCCCTCAAAATGGCGGAAAGCTTTACCGAGTGGAAAGGGACTCTAAAAGACGCACGATTGGGACTAGCTCAATGGAGAGACGACGTTTAGTAGAAGGGATGGGTTGCTTAAAATTCGCGCTAATTTCAAAATTATAGGATTTTATAGAATTTTTGCCATAAATATAGGATTTTTGCCAAAAATACTGGATTTTATAGGATTTAAGAGGAATTATAGGACCTTTGGCGGCCCTGTAATTAATTTTTTTTATAACAAAAGACTCCCGATTTAAAGGTAAGACCATTTTTGGCCACTAGACACTTTGAAAGTGTTTTCAACCCCGTTTTTGGTAAGATCAAAATGTATCATATAATTTACTAGAAAATGCATTAACTAGTTTTGCAAATGGGTTAGGCCTTTCCAAAAACGGTTCAAAGCGTCTAAAGTGTGCTGCTTTTTTAAACGAGTGTTTACCTCTCGCCCAAAGGGGGGAGGGGCAACCGTAGTAGCTAAAGGGGGGAGGATCCTTGCGGGGGAATTGAAGCAAATGATAATTGCTTTTGTCTTTCGGTTTTCGATTGGATTTAACTCTGGATTCTAATCATTCTCCGAAGAGAGTTAGTCCACCACGCTAGCGACTAAATACAATTGGCTGCGGGTATTATCGTTTCTTGGGAAGAAGTAACTTGTTTTCTCTCCCTCTCTCTCACTCTTATCCTAATTACTAAGGAATTAACGAAACTTTCCGATTTCTTAGCTGTGAATTTTCTTTTATTTATTCTCTTGCCAAATTGGGTTACTCTGCCGACTTGGGACGAAATAAAATTATATCATAAGTTTATAAGTGATACGCTCCATAAGTATGACACTCCTATACTTCGTATTGCTACTGAGAGACTTACAGCTCCAGATAACTAGTTCGAGTGAACGACGGAAGCGAGAATTGAAGTCCTACACTCGGTGGTTAATTTTGCAGGACTTCCATCTAGTTCCTATTTAGTCTGCATTCCTAAGCCTTTGACAGCGCCAACTCACCAGGCCTCCATCGCTTTCGGCTTTACCTCGAATCTATGACCTACGTCACTCTTTTCGTGACAAGCTCTCCAGTTTCTAAGTTACCAGTGACAAACTTATGGATGGAACATATCTTATGAACTTATGATTATACTGGTAAGCCTTTGCCCAACCAAAAATATTTGGGTAAAGTACTAAGATGGGAGCGTAGAAAACTGTGGCAAATTTCTAAGCCGATAAACCGCTTTGTAATTATTTTTTTAAGCAAAGTAAGGTTATTTAGGTTAATTAGAGGGTCGAGTTTAATTTTTACTGGGCGTGGTTAAAAGTAAGTTAAAGTTTTAATAATAGATTAAAAAAATTTAATCCAAAAATAAAGTAGACGACCGGACACTATTTTCGAAAATATCTGTTTGCAAATGTTTAAATAAATAAATAAATGACCAACACATCGTTACTGTTAATTATATAAGTCCATTAACCTTCTCTCTCTTTGTCGGGCCAAAATCTAAAAATCAATAATTTGATGGTATTTTTAGAAATTTGGGGGGAAAATAAACGACTGAATGATGGTGAGGATTGGATTTTTCAATTATTCAAAAACCCCAAAATTCAAGAACTAAAAATAAACACTTAAACTGCTTCCTTTGAAACGTGTTAAAGGAATTTTAAATTTCAGTCGCGAATAAATTACTGGAATTCATTCCATCTGAAAAGTTTAACATATTAACGGGAAAACCCACATATTTCTGGACGTCTGGTTAGGTGCGGGTTTAAAATTTATTCAAACATGTACATAGCGTCTTAAATAATTTAACCCTTGACCTTTGAATATATCACGTAGAAACCGCTCCCATTACTATTATAAATCGCGATTAATTTTAACTTATGGATACAAAGGGATTTCAATTTAAAGAAACGGCTTTTAGCTCCAGAGATTCTTCAAACTTTCTAAGGATTACTTTATCCAAGGTATGAGATAAATCAATAGATCATTATTTATTAAAGAAAGTGTCAGAATACGTGCCTCGCGGGAATAATTCGGGTGAAATCTTTCAACTCTGATGGGATTTTGGTGCGCGTGTCTTAGACGGAGGCGAGAGTTTAAGTTAAGGGCGGTATCTTTCTTATGTCAGTTTCTTAAAGGTGTTCAAATTAATCTTAAAAGAATCTTCCCAATATTTTTTTGTCCTTCAGGGATGCCTTAAATAGTTTTCCCTGACCTTGAACATCAATGTCGTCAATGATTTAAAAATCACTAAAAAAAAAGGGGTATAGTAGGGGGAAAACCACTACACAGGGTGTTTTTGATAAGTCTGCATGCATAAATTAAGGAGGATGTTCTTTGGGAAATTAATTATGAGACGGAAATGTGCAATTTCTATCTCCATTTTGTTTACCCTAAGGGACACAGCTTTCGAGTTATGATTTGATTTAAGTGTTTTAAGGATGACCCCTTAATTAAATTAGAAATCATTGTCTTAATCAGTTTCTTAATTAAGTTTAAGGGGTTTTCTAGCTAAGATTGGATTGCAGTATTTTACGGATGGCCTCTTAAATTTAATTAAGAAACTGATTAAGACAATGATTTCTAAATTAATGAAGGGGTCATCCCTAAAACACTTAAATCAAATCATAACTCGAAAGCTGTGTCCCTTAGGGTAAAAGTCATAAATAGAAATTGTACATTTTCGACACAAGATTGATTTCCCAAAGAACTGTCATTCCCCTTAATTTATGCATGCAGACTTATCAAAAACACCCTTTATAATATTACACACTAGAATCCAAGCACCATTCCTTAAATTCTGTCGTCTGCAAAATGAAACTCTTCAATCTTTTTCTTGTATAATTCCATTCACGCAATACCTCGAGTGTTGTTACGTTACATTCCGGAGTAATTCTAACAACTTCCGATCCAACGTACGTTATTACAAAGACAGGACACGAGCGATCCATCAACATTTTACTGAGGCTTAACAGCAGCCGTTCGCAATTAACACCCCGACTTAATTTTTACTGACAAGATTCTTCCGTCGTCAACTAGGGAATAAGGAAGTTACTCGAGCTAGGCGTACACCCACACCATAAGCTTATAAGTGATATATTGCTTCCATAAGTATGACACTTATTATGCTATTCGTAATGCTACTGAGAGACTTACAGCTCGAGATAACTAGTTAGAGAGAAAACGACGGAAGAGAGTCAATTGAAGTACTACACTCGGTGGTGGTTAATTTTGCAGGACTTCCATCTAGGTCCTATTTAGTCTGCATTTCTTAGCCTTTCACAGCGCCTCAGTCACCAGGCGTCGCTTTACCTCGAATCTATGACCTACCTCACTAAACTTCATGAAAAGCTCCAGTTTGTAACCAGGGATTAACAAACTTATGGTGACCATATCTTATGAACTTATGCCCACATTTACGTGCTCAAGAGGAACATATAGTGTAGTAGCCTTGGACTTATCACTTCATGACAAGCTCCAGTTTGTAACTAGTTACAAACTTATGGAGAACATTATCATATGAACTTATGCCCACACTTACGTGCTCAAGAGGAAGATATATAGCGTAGTAGCCTTGGACTTAATAGTTACCCAGTATCTTTACGAAACAAAACTAGCTTTGACGGTGATGAAACTATAGTATACGTTCACCTTTAATGACTAAAAACATAATGAAGGTGATAGATCACCGTCAATTTATTTCTGTTATCGTCAACTAAGTTCCAACAAAAAAAGAAATACTGGCGAAAGACCAAAAAAACCAATAAAGATAACGATGGTCCCATATAACGGAAACCCATAGGTAAAAAAACATTCCCAGGCCGCATTGCGAAGCTGGTTTCCTGTTCGAGCCTTGACAACATTTTGTGGAGTAAAGAATAAAATTTAAAGATAAGTCAGTAGAACACTTTTAAATTGTTGACTTGAACTGCAACATTTCAGTGAAATCAGGGGATTATAATTTAAGGACCAATTACTTCTGCCAGGGATGGAGAACGGTTAGTATTTACTTCAATTATTCCGACTCATAGACCACCCAGTATAGAGCCCCTCCCTCCAACACGTAACGAAAAGTTTACATTATCTTATTGGCTGCTCACTTAAACTACGTTTTGATGACGTTGCTGCCAGGGACGGCGAAAAACACGTAATTCCTTTTTTACCTCTGTCGCTATGACCCTCCCGCCTCTTCTTTCATTCCCCCCTTCCGTCCAGTGGAAGGGGGTCCGGGACTTTGACGCGCGCCCAGATATTACTCTGTTCTCCATTCCCACTTCGAAAATTAAATCTATCCCTGTTTCTGCCTTACACAGAAAAGGCTGCTACAGATTTCTCTATTCAAAAACCCCTTGAATTTTAAAATTCCCGAACTTTTAAAACCATTTTAAAATTCCCTTAGGTTTTCAAGGTATTACAGGTAAATCGGCAAACCTGACAAAACTAGAATAAAAGAGATAGAAAAACAGAAAACCCTCATATTTAACTTTGAAGCAAAAAGTCAAGTCAAGACTCAGAACTACGGAAAGAAACCCCCGAACCACATCTCGAACAAAATTGTCTGGCAAAAATCTCATCTATTTCGTGACGTTTCCATGCAGGTAAGGCTTTTAACTTCAAGCCTATTTTTCTCTATGAAAGCCACGCGGCGTAGCAATCTCGATATTGGAGCTATATAAATGCGAAACGTGCGTGAATTTCAGCGGTTGCCATAGCAACGCGGAGCAAACACACGTAATATGTTCCCTCCAAGGAAATAAAAAAGAAAAAAAAAAAGGAAAAACAGGTTCAAGAAAGCGTCATCTGGCTTCTCCAATAGACTTTCGGGAAAAAGCTTTGCGGCCAAATGGATGGCGTTGCATTGCATTGCATTGCATCCATAGATGCACTCTCCCGCCAATAAAAATGAATGAGATGAGAAAGAAAGACTTCGGAGACGAGACTAGATCTCAATTTCAACCTTATACTCCTAAAAGTACCTTTCAAGTCAAAGTGAAATATACCTTTTCATGCACCTAGCGTTTCTTAACCATATTTCATATTAGAAGAACTAGGTCTAGCTTTTGTACACGTTCACGTTTCAGCGTACCTTTTCTTTAGGTTGAATCCTTTTCTTTTATGGGTAGGCTAGTACCATAAGTAACTTAACAACAATAAGTCTGTCTGAACTATAAAATTATTTCCAAGGACAAACTTAATTGTTATTGTTTTGTAGCGAAATTTTCATAAACCTTCTAAATGGGATTAACATGGTTTTATTTGCACCCCACTTTGGAGGCTTATAACTCTGGTTCTATAAGAGATAAGAGAAAATCCTTTGAGTATGTTATAGCCCTATTTCTCCTCTTTCCAAAGATACTAAATAATTGGGGTTACGATAATTAGGGCCCGAGTAATTAAGCAGAATCTTCATTGGTATTCCCTCCATAGGCTAACAACATGTTTTTATTTACTTATTTCTTGGATGAGATCCCTGGAGAGGTAGAGCTAAACACCAACTTAACCCTTTCCCTGTACAATCCCTATGGGAACAAACCATCCATAAGAACTTCAGCAAAATATGGAAACCATAGGAAGTGTGTCATACTTAAATTGTTAATATGTTACTTATGATAAAACCCAGTACTTGCTACTAGTAGGCCTACCTGGTCTGTTTGAAACGTGGTAAAATTTAAGGTCGTATGTTATCTCGCAAAAAGGCCCAGGATCAACTCATATTGAACCATGCACTCGAGAATGACTACTTTCATTTCAGTTTGCTTTAGCGTTAGATATTCATGGGCTTCACCTTTGGCTACGCCTTTTGCCTCCCTTCAAGTGGGAGATCGTACACTTGAACAAACTAGAGCTCGAAATATCGAAAGCTTGTTTGCTTTTGTCGCTCTCGACCATTTTTCAGTTTGCTCGAGAAAATGAGATAGATATAACTGAGGAAATAAGACGTCGCGAGTGATACCCTTGGTTCGGGGTCATACTAATATCAGGGGTCATTTTCGGAAGTCTGTATCGATGGCCCTAACATGGACTCTAAAGAGAGGAGCAGTTTTTCCAACCCATCCGAGTACAGCGAACTTAGGGGAATTCATCTCTCAGGGTTCATACAATTTTGAAAAACAAATTTACCTGAGATTTCCATGAGGTTTTTCCCCATATACTCCCCTGAATTTTCCAGATTTTTCCCCGTATACTCCCCTGAATTTTCCAGGTTTTTCCCCGTATATGGAGTATCCTATGGAGCTAATGTTAACGAAGGAGGGAATATGACTATTACATAGTCAAAGGGCATCCCCGTATCTCTAATATAACCAGAGTTATGAGCCTCCAAAGTATAGTGTAATGTTAATCCTATGGAGGGAATATTCACGAACATTTTGCTTAATTACTCGGCCCCTGTTTGACGCAAATTTCCCTGATTTCCCTGAATTTTACTAAAAATTCGAAATTTCCCTGAGGTTTTCGTCAATTACTTATTTCCCTGATTATTCCAGGTTTTCCCGGTTTTCCAGGTTTTTATGAACCCTGTCTCCACTTCTGCCAACTCGCTTTGAAATTCAAAGTGACCTTGATATACTACAATACAAATCGTAATTTCTCAACAAAAAGAAAACCCCTACAGAATTTATATCACCAGTAATTTTACTATTTAATTTTTTAATATTTACCTTCCAATTTCCATTTTGATAACTTCCTGAATAATTAGTATTAATTTATTTCCGAAATAATTTAAGGAAATTAATCATTGAGTTTATGGAAAATTAAATGTTTGTCTAGTGGGTACCCGGTGCCTTAATTTTTCCGTGCTTACAATATTTGCTTTTGGAAATTAGTTTATCGAGGAAGACCTCTTACAGGGGTAAAAGAACTAATGTATTTTCTATGGGGCCCCTGTAGAAATGTTTACCCCCACCACACACCGAATTTGAAAATAAAAATTTAGTGAAAGGCATCCCCTACCGGGATACAAATCATTTCTGACACACACAGAATGATGGAGTATTTTTGTATTTTCAATTTTTTATGGAAAATTGAAATATCAAAATACAAAATCTCTATTGCGGTTGGTTGGTTGACTGATGTCGGCGCGTTCAAGTCAAGATTGATGACGTGTGAGTGAGAGGAGGGTCTATTCAAAAGACTACGTTATCTACGTGTAGTATGACGCGTAAAACTCCCCTTACCTTTACCTCTGGTACGCTTCAAACTGAAATTTATGGTAATCTAATTTTCTCGGATATAGTTTGTCATTTTTGTCAATATACATCTTCAAAATTTGATATATATATATATATTTCAATTCAAATGTTTTCCTGACTATTCCAATTGAAGTTTTTCCGACCGTCTAAAGTCGCTTTCCCTGACCCCTGACCCCGTGATTATTTTGTAGAAAATACAAGAATTTAGGGACAGACTATGGGATAATTTGGCCCATTCCAAAACCCCAAAAATGGCAAATGAAAAACTAAATTAATCAGTGATCAATTGTACTTACATAATCTGAAAGAAGTTAGGTCCAATTAACCACGTCCAATTCGTAACAAGAATATTTCCACATTGTTACTACACGCTGCTCCAAAATCTTCAGAAAGAAAAAGAATGGTACATCATATTAAACACGATCCTCTCAGCTGTTACCCCCAAGAGGACCAAAGACGACAACGGACCCCGTTCTTATTTTCTAGTCTATAATTAATAAGAAAATAAAGACATTGACAACGTGAAAAACTAGGCCTAAGCTCAGATTAATTTTTTGCGGCAAGCAACAGAGCTTATATGCTTACACAATGACATAAGAATTAAAAGGCTGCGAGAAAGAAAAAAATGACAATGCCGCCTCGAGGGATTCTGGGAAATCGTGGCCGTTTAAGGTTAGAAGTTAAGACGAAGACAGCATTTTCCATTCATTCAATCGCCAGCGGAAGCGACTCTCCATCCTCCGTCTTTATGAACTAACAAAGCTGACTATTACTAACGTCGCTATTGGTCTAAAAACAGTTGGACCATTTCTTAGAAAAATATAGGAAGTACGTACCGAGGGGTTAATCACTCGATTCCCTTATGTACATGTCAGCGATTAAGGATTACCTAACGCATCGAACCATATTGCAAAATTAGTAGGGGGGGGGGTGAAAGTTATGACGGTTATTGATACCAATGATGATGAGGGTAGGATATGAAATCTGAAAAAACTAGGTGTGCTAACTGTGGAATGGCTCAGGTTGGGTGGGACGCCAAAAAATGGGGGCAAAAGTCGGACGCATTGGTCAAGAAGGGATACGACGAACCAATTACAACGGAGTCCGACTATTCCTCACCCCATTTTTGGCTCCCACCCAACCTGAGCCGTTCCTAGCCTATTTCTCTCAGATTTAGGCTCCTCCACCCCCATTATCCTTGTTGATACATTCTCGGAGTTATATATTAGTTCTGGCAAAACGCGTTAAAACCTTTCCTTAACAATACACTGAGTGGCCCCCTCGAAAAGTGTATCAAAAAGCTACCATAGCCTATACATTATTTCTTTTCATCGATAAAGTTAGCACGAGCGATTAAGCGTGCGACTACACGCTACGTAGCAACGGTGATAAAAGATATAAGATTCCAGTTCAATTCCATCGCCTTTTTGATCCAATAGTCCTTGAGAAGCTTAGCGGGGTTGAAACGGAAGGTCCATAGAGAATATAGGAAGAGGAGTAGAGGACAATACCTTTTCTTAACGCCTTGGTAAAGACTTATTTTCTATTCCAATAGGTACATTTTCTACTACAGTGAATTTGCCAAAACAGACAGACAAACAACGGTAGTTGATTTTTGGAAAGTAATTCACATCGTTAAGCCTATTATTCACCGGAAAATTCCATTCCATAAATTATAGGAACACATATTGAATTTACAAAGACCGCGTCGCGTCGCGTTAGTAGCGTCGCGCGTGTATCGTTTA
>JAEQBA010004988.1:0-17275 GCA_019434445.1 Phalangium opilio | reverse complement strand
CTTTTTTTAATTTTTTTTAAAATTGCCGTGCCAGATTAAAATATCGTGCACGTGTTGTCATGGCAACCTGACTTCCAGATTGAACTGCTGAATTAGAGTGTAGTAGAGGTGATTGGTTGCGTATTTGGTTGCTTTACGTATTAGATCAATTGTTCCGCCTTTATTAAACCAGGTTATTGCATATATAATTTTATTATGAAAATATTGGTAAGGTATACTCGCGTAGAAAAACCGGTTTTACAACGGAAGTTAGTTTAGGATCGTATTTTGTTTGAAGTGAGGGTGAAAAAGGAAAATCAAGTGGATTTTTTCAGTTAACGCGATTGGTTGGAGGTGCAAATTTATAATTATATTTATGAAATCTCAACCTAATTTGAATTTTAAAATTTCCTAGAGGTTTCACTATACACGGATTGGTCTTATTATAATTAGTAGTAGTAGAAGAATTGATTTTAAAATAAATCACTTGATTTTCCATTTCATCCTCCCTTTAAATGAAAATAGACATATTATAATTTATAATAATTTGTCAGGAAACTTTGTGGGCGATATTTCAATACCATCATACCAAAGGTATATACGACATGCAATTACAATATATTACGAAATTTAATCACTCAATGTTTCACTTGGCTTTCGTGCCGACATTCCTATCGCCTTGAACCAACGTTATGCCGCAATGCAGATTGCAGAATTGCCTTTGAAGTCGTAACGGCAGTTTACACCGTTGCTAAGCTTACCATTAATGCGTTTTTAACGCGATAAGAAATACGTTAAAATACGCTTGACAGTATGGTGGAAATTTAGATTGAAATAATTTAATGTTATATAATATCGTTATACTGAATGTTAACTAAGCATCGCATTGGCTTTAACTTCAGTGTCAATTGACATGGGATGGGACCTTAAGTGTTATGTTACATTAGAGCATAACGGAAAGGCTATTGTAATAACGCGGTGCTTCTTTCTCTCTCTATCTCTATTTCCGTTTTTATGGTTTGAATAACTTTTATTTGAATTTTTATTTTTATTATTAAAATTTCAAATTTAAAATGTTGGGAAACTTAAATTACCTTACGTGTTTTTTTTTAATTTCCTCGAGTTTAGCTTGCGCAAAGTTTTCGAAATTTTTATGCTTGCAATAATTTTAAGCCGTGTTTACACGTGATACTTTTGCCCAATCCCCACTTTTTTTAAATAATATTTTTGCATATTTTAAAGGCGAAATATGTTCCATTTCGACCTAATATCCAAGACGGTTGAAAACGGTTTCAAAGTAAGTGTCTAACGTGTAAACCCGGCTTTAGTTTAACCTCTACTATATCGGCTACCGTGTAATAAAGATCATTTTTATTACCGTAAAATTTAAAATTTAAAAATTTAATTAAAGTATGATGGAAAAATGGGCGGTATTAATTTATTTTTCATACATAATTCTAAGAGACATAATTCTAAGAGAGAGAGAGAAAAAATGGCAAACCAGTTTCGCATTGTTATTTTCACACAGGACTTTTTTATTGGCTATTAATTCATCATGATCCAAGTTTATTACGTCCTATAGATAGTTTTCACTTAAGCCGCGTTTACACGAGACACTTTGGAACCGTTTTCAACCGTTTTGGAAAGCCCTAAACCTTTTTGAAAATTAATATTTGCATTTTCTCGTGAAAGATCTCTGATTTTAACAGCGTAATATTCTTTTTTTGTACATTCCTAAACGGTTTAGAACGGTTTCAAAATGCCTCGTGTAAACGCGGCTTAAAGGGGCTGTATGAACTTCCTTCCCCCTTCTCTCAGCTTAAACTTCAGCGCAGTGTTGTCAGGCCCTTCTGTGAGTCAAGTTGGTTAAGTCTCGTTTTCACTGTTGGGTCTACAGAAAATCCCTCCCTCTCAAATTGGTCAAGTACTGATTCAAACTGAACTGCTAGTCTTTCTCTCTACAATCTTTTGACTCATCAACGGCCTGGCAACACTGCGAGAGCGTTAAAAAAGAAAACCTTTAGTGTAAACTATGTCTGAACTTCTGTTATTTTTTATTTTATGTAAAACATTTAAATTATTTCTAAACGAATTTTTTTTAAAATTACCGAAATATTTTAATGATATTCAATGTGCAATTTGTAAATTTACCTTTTGACTTTTCCCAACAGTCTTTGCGTAATACGTTTTCCCGTGAAATTTATCCCTAAAAAAAAAACAAAAAACAATATTCTTTGAAATTCACCCGCAACTTCGAGCAATTCTAAAAAGTCAATATGTAAATATGCCTACCACCTCCCACGGTTCCAAATTTGGAAGAAAGAAAAAACCAAAAATCATCCTGATTCAACCAAAATCAAAATTTGACATAGTTTGGTTTGGTGAGAATATAAATTTATAAATTGGCTCTTTTTCTTTTGCCCCCCCCTTCAATAAAATAGGTGAATTTCACTCTTAGAAGGCTTATATTTCTCAAGTATAAACCCGTTTTCTTTAATGAAGTGAAGGGGCCATTTTATAGTTGCAACTTATTACGGGGGGCCTCTACATTCGGGATGCTGTTATCCCTTTTCTTTTATATTATAAATTTCGTTATAAAAAGTAAAAGTATTGCTCTGTTTAAAACTTAAAAAAAGAAAAACATACTTTTCCCCAGACAACAATAGTAAGTAGGTACCCCTAGGCCTTCGTAGAAAAAAAGAGCAATTTTCCGCAGTTGAAAAAAAAAATTTAAATTATTATTTTAAACCCAAAAAGGGATAGTGAAAATTTATTCCCAAAAGTTGCACTAAAGGGGTTAGAAAAATTTCCTTCCCCCCGTTTGTTTCTTAACTTTAACCGCGCATGCGCTAAGTAAGGGTTGCCAGCCAATAATTTGTTATTAGAGCATCTAAACTGAAGGATAATTACTGAATCAAACTCAATTGAATTCTCCAAGCTTTTCAGTCTATTTTGTTGATAGATAGCGGTTGAATTTCACGAGTCACAAATGACTGGCAACACTTGTACTCTGCACACTATTGTTTTGTGATAAGCGCGTTTGATCAAAGAGGGTATAAAGAGGGGGAGTTGAAACTTGCAGCTTTGGCGAGGCATTTCGGTACTTTACTTATTTCCTCCTAACAAGGAAGATGGAGATAGGGAAGTTTCGTGTAACGCTATAACTAAGGTCGCCCAAAAATCCCGTTTTCGGCGTGGATGTGCATGTGCGCATGCGCCGCACTTTTCTCGCGCATCGTGCTGAGGATAGGCGGCACTACCGGGTTCCTGCGCAGTTCAAACTAACGCCGAATATAAGTCATGTGACCTGCTACATTTCGTGAAGAGAGATTCCTATACTGACCAAACTTCCCTATCTCCATGTTCCTTGCTCCTAATATCCGGTTCACCGTATTTCAACCAATAAGAGAGCAGAGAAAGATGCGCGCGCACATGGGAAGCTTAGAGGAAAACTTTCAAAGCGAGACCACTCCAGCTAAGCCTTCTACTCCCCCTCTTTATACCCTCTTTGGTTTTGATGCTGCATCTTCAAGGGTTTATATATCAAATTATGTTTGAAAATACTTGCACAAACCCTTTTTTGCTGGCGCTAATTTTGCTAGCATTGTGTATGAGAGAGAAAGAGGAGAGAGAGAGAGAGAGAGAGAGAGAGAGAGAGAGTAAGAGAGATTTGAAAGTAAAAATCAATTTTTTATCTACATCTCTCTTAAATATAATAAATAAGAGTGGGAATGAAATTATGGAGTGAAAAAAAATGACGACTTCACTACAATAACGAAGCGTGATTCTTTGATGGTTGTTTACCCGTTTCGAAGTGTATTTAATCACTTGAAAGAAAAGGGGGAGAACAAAAAGTACTGTAAAGGTCAGTGACGCGTTTAAAACCAACAACGCAAAAAATATATAAAAATCAACGCTCATTTGTGGTGGTGGTGTATGTTGTGTTCTGTTCTTTTCGTGTTTGCATTGTTTTGATTTTTGGCATTGAATTTTGCGGCACTAATTTCTGTTTAGATTCAGTTATAGCATAAGTTTATAAGTGATATGTTCCATCCATAAGTATGACACTACCTATACTTCGTAATGCTACTGAGAGACTTACATCTCGAGCTATAGTTCTAGCAGAACGACGGAAGCGAGAATTGAAGTACTACACTCGGATGGTTAATTAATTTTGAAGCTAGGACTTCCATCTTGGTCCTATTTAGTCTACATTACTAAGCCCAAATTTGACAGCGCCAAAACCAGGCGTCTTCGCTTTACCTCGAATCTATGACCCACCTCAATCACTTCATGACAAACTCCAGTTTCTAAGTTACCAGTGACAAACTTATGGAAGGAATATATCTTATGAATTTATGGTTATACGCTACGTTAGGTTTTAAACTAACCTTCTATCGCTTAAAAACAATGATAGTAAACAAATTTACTTCTATGTTCAGGCGAGTCAATTAAATAAATGTAAACCGTAAACACAAGACACAAATAATAAATAAATAAATAAATACTCTTGTTATTTTATATGGCTTTTTAATTAAAGTGTTAGTGACATAATTTTCGTCACCCACAAACTTAAAATGCTAAAAAAATCCTTGAAAAATCTAGTTTATTATGATATGTTTACTTTTGTATTTGGTTTCGTAGAAATTTGTAAAATTGCAATCAAAGTTTAGTGTTTGGAAAAGGCCTAGTTAAAATTTTGTTTCGCTTAATGACGTAGTAAGGAGAAACTTTCACTCTAGATGTCGCTCACGTGACGCCTATAAGTGTCTCAGCGCCGCGTTAAGCCTATTTTATTCAGATTCGCGCGGCATTAGTAGACTCGGGAGTCTCGGGCGCGCGCGCTTGGCTTTTCCGCGAGATGCCGTGAGTGACGTAGCAAGGAGAAAACCCGCCAAAAATCTTCTCCGCAAATTTGCTTTTGCCCCCCAAATTTCAAGTTTTCAAAGTGTTTTTCTGTGTTTTCCTTCATATTTAAATATTAATCAAGCATATTTTTGGAATCAGAAGAGCTTAAACTCTCAAAAAAGTAAGGTTTTCTTTAGATTTGAGATAATTTTTAAATCACGTCGCTATTCCTTTAAGTATGAAATTTGACACAGTTTTGCGTTAAACCAAGCGCTAGTTAACTATACAAAAACAAAGTGTCACGTGGTCGTTACAGTTGGAGTGGTTCGAAATTAGGTTATTAACGAAATAATGAACTGATAAGTGATGTTAATGAATTGAAAACTTAATTAATAAAAATGCTAATGTGTATGTTCAATTAATTAATTAATACAGGGTTTTATAAAAAAAGGCTATAAAAGCCTATAATTATAGGAGCGAAGTACAGGTACAGGGGGATGGTTGGGTCTATTAGAAATCAATCAATTTTGAGTCGAAAATTATGTAACTTGCGGTCCAGGTAACTATAATCCAATTTCCCTATACAACTATTTAATGTTCCTATTCTCTATTAATTCCAATAGAGTTCGCGGTAATTTACGATAGGAAAATACGATTAGAAAAAAAAGGCAGTAAAACACACGATGCTTGACTAATAATCCTAAAACCCCTATAAATCCTAAAATCTTTTTCAACTAAAAAAACCTGCACATTTCCTTTCTCACACGGCTTGAAAAGATCGATTTTATCGAGGTGTCGCCCTCCACTTGGTTCGTTCTTGGCAGTTTGATGGAAAAAACTTAAAGCCTCGGGAACGCCGAATGACGCCAGCTCAAGCGAGCATTGTCTTTTATTTTAAAAGAAATAAAGAAAGAAAATGCCCTTTGATGAGTTCTTATCATCATTAAGGAAAAAAGGAATCCACCTTATACCGGCTTTCTTCGAAGTTTTTTATTTTTATTATTCTCTCTTTTCTTGTGAAGAAGTAGAGGTTTTGCATTTGGAATAAGAGGGTAAACGGAAAATGTTGGTGTACACTTTACAGGGTTCATATACAAACCTGGAAAAATCAGGGAAATAAATAGTTGACAAAAACCTCAGGGAAAATTCAGGGAAATTTGCGTCAAACAGGGGCCGAGTAATTAAGGAAAATGTTCGTGAACATACCCTCCATAGGATTAACATTGCAATATACTTTGGAGGCTCATAACTCTGGTTATATTAGAGATACGGGGATGTCCTTTGAGTATGCTATAGTCAAATTTGCCCCTCCCCCCCGTCCTTCGTTAACATTTGCTCCATAGGATACTCCATATACGGGGCAAAAACCTGGAAAATTCAGGGAAATATATGGGGAATAACCTGGAAATCTCAGTGAAGTTCGTTTTCCAAAAGTTGGATGAACCCTGACTTTATAATATATAGACGTATAGATGGGCTGTAAGGGTTTTATTTTCCGCCATCTTTTAAAATGGCGACTGATAAGGCCTTATTTAAATTGTTTTTCTTTTTCTCTCTTTAAAATGAGATAAATTTCGTTAAAATCAGTTAAAATTTCACCTTCTACGTCACATGGTATGGAACTAACATCAACTTCTGGTAGCGCGAAATTGTTTAAATTTTACGATTTAATTATACCCAAGTGGTTTTTGGTGTAGTGTAGTGTAATGTAAAATTAAATGAAGATATGAACAAACACGTTGATTGAACCCGGTTGAGGGAGGGCATTCAAATACAGTATTTAACTTCATTTAATTGACTTCTCTAATTATTACGTAACCTCAAACGGAGGTGTTATATAACATTGTCAAACTTTAACTGCGATAGAATAGATACTTTTAGTATACCTCTTCCACAACACACAAGGTAAATCTTTCAGTCTCGTTGACTCGTTTCTCGACTGGGGGAGGTTCGTGACCCCGGAGGTCCTCGTTTCCTGTCGTATCTGACCCCCGACTTCCGGTGGAGACGACTAGGACTACGACCGATGACGACACAATTCTGCGCGCCGGCTTCTAGCTGCCCCGTTTCCGACGCCAAAGGGCATAACGTATAATAATAATTTGGGGACGCGACGATTTAACTTGACATCGGGATTATAAACTTGGCCTTATTCTTTTTCCTTAATCGCTTTTAACGCCTTTTTTTACGTTGCTTTATATCACGTTTCGAGTTCAATGCCAAATTAGCTTGTCGGAATAAAGGCAGGTGAACGAATCGGCCCGCGTTCTCACACCGAGAGCTGAGCTGGTTCCCTTGTTTTTAGACAATTAGTTTATCGTAGATGGCTGAAAGGTTGGTTTCCAAGGGGAATGGTACTACTGAATTATAGGGGGCCATACTAAAGCTTATACATTCATTTCAAAAGTCCGTTGTTTGAAGTTCGCTTTACGACGCCATTTTAAAAGATGGCCCATCTATGGGTATAGCATTATTTTATAAGATGTGTTCCACTACCTATACTTCGTAATGCTACTGAGAGACTTACAGCTCGAGCTAAGTTCTAGCAGAACGACAAACGAGAATTTAAGCCCTACACTCGGATGGTTAATTAGTTTTGCAGGACTTCCATCTAGGTCCTATATAGTCTGCATTACTAAGCCTTTGACAGTGCCAAAACCAGCAGGCGTCGCTTTACCTCGAATCTATGACCTACCTCACTCACTTCACGAAAAGCTCCAGTTTCTAAGTTACCAGTGACAAACTTATGGAAGAACATTATCTTATAAACTTATGGTATCAGTAAGTCTGCATGTCAGTAAAGGCTTTGACTAATATAGATAAAGAGACCTTTTTAGAATAATATATTGAAAAGCCTACTATAAGGGTAGCACGCGTTATTATAGCCATTTTGCTGTAATAGCAATTTTCTAAATTAACTGCTTAATTATTCAACTTACGTGACATTAAACCGTATACGATCGTACACCGAAACGTAAATATTTATATATTTTAGTCACATAAATATATACGTACATGTTAAGAATTTAAATATGTAGATTATAGGAAAGATTGTGCATCCATAGGCCTAATATCCATTACTAATAATGTCGCCAGTTTAAATAATAATTTAAATGTTATTTATGTCTTAATAATTATTAAGATATTTTGTATTGGGGCGAATGAATTTTGGACCAATCATACAACGCGCTGCTGCATCTCGGAAAAGTTAGAAAACCCATAAATGCATCTGACATGGAAATGTTATTAACCCAAATGGTCGAATCGATTCAACCGTATACCATGAATTCAATTAACTATATCTAATTTGACGTCATTCTGACGTACTAAGGGCTGCATGCAAGTTCACGTTCGGGGTTATGATTATAGTCCTTAAGTGGTTTGGTTTGCGCTGTACAATAAATTCATTCACAATGAAAACCCATGTAGGTTTCTTTCAATATGAGTCCCAAACTGAGACTCTCAAAGACTATAAAGTAATATTCGTGAAATGAAAAGATAGAGCAGACGAAAGCGCGCCTCTCCACTAAAGTACGTAAACGCACGTGAGCTTCAAAATGGCGGGAGAATAGCATATTGTATGGAGGCAGTCAGTTCGATCAACGGATGGAATAGAGTAGTGGCACTACATGTTAATTTCTCATAGAACATAACGTAGGCAAAGGCAGGGAGGTGCCATTACTCTATTACTAATTACGTATTCATTTCATGCTGCGAATGAAAAGGGTTTTTATATTTTACACTAGTCGATTAATACCATACTAGAACGTGCCAAGTTACATAACGCCCCCCCCCCCGGTTCTTACTCTTAGAACCTGAAGAAATACATACATGGTAGCCGCTAAGCCTTAGTATTTTGAATCTAATTTATATCATCATTTTACATACGCCGCGGGTTTATTTAATTTGTAAATGTTATTTTACGCATTAATCTATCTATTTTAAAGAGAAGGTGAAACCCTAGTAGCTGTTATAGGCTATGCAAATGATGATGTAAAGATCTACTGTCATTGCATGGTTTCCATCGTAGACCTAAAACGTCACCCGTTTCATGCGGACAGTATAATATTTAGTAAATTCTAGCGTGCACTTTTCCCTTCAACGTTTTTAGGGTGTGTGATATGTATGACGTATTTCCGTTTCGATTTAGGGGCGTGTTCAATTCTTCTAGCCAGAAAACAATCGATAATTCTCTCTCATGGAGCCAATACCTTCATCTCCCCCCCCTACTTTATATACCAGGATATCGCAAACCTCCTAATGCGTGCACCCATAAGTTAAAATTATATGTTCCTTCCATAAGTATGACACTACCTGTACAAGTTCGTAATGCTACTGAGAGACTTGCAGCTCGAGATAACTAGTTCTAGCAGAACGACAAGCGAGAATTGAAGTACTACACTCGGATGGTTAATTAGTTTTGCAGGACTTCCATCTTCTCCTATTTATTCTGCATTACTAAACCTTTGACAGCGCCAAAACCAGGCCTCCCTCCCTTTACCTCGAATCTATGACCTACCTCATTCACTTCATCATGACAAGCTCCAGTTTCTAAGTTACCAGAGATTAACAAACTTATGGATGGAACATATCTTATAAACTTATGATGGTACGTTTTAAAGCTAGCCGATATCACGCGATCCCGCAATTTCTGATCTTTTTCATTTATATTAATATCTAGCCAATGTAGACGTATATACATGAGCAATGGTGGGGGAAAAGGGTTTTAGAGGGTATTACTAACGCGAAAGTCGATGAGAAACTAATCTCCGTTCGATTTTAGATGGTTAATGGAGGCAAAGTAGGTTAATATAAACTTTTCCTATAGTTAAGGTTTTGTTTTAATGCCCTCGATTACATTCATCTTTTCATCTCGAATATAATTTTGTAGGGATATGGCAGATAATGATGTCTACTGGTAGAAAATTGTTTGTGTATAAGGTATGCGGTGCTGATTCCTTTGGGTATAAGAGGACTAAAATTGCATTTTGCATTGTTTCTTTTTATTATTATTTATAAAATCATTTCAACCATTATGATAAGCTATAGGAATCGATTGTAAATTGATTCTGGAGTCGTTTATGATTTGGGTTTTCCCCAAATACATATTACAAAATAGGAACCATTTTAAAATAGGCCAAAAGTAAACTATGAAATCTACTTTTTCGCGATAGCGAAAATGCTTTAAAATTGTTGTATATTTCAACTCACTCAATACTTTCAAAAAAATTGTTTTATAAATATTACAAGATAAATAACACTTGTCAGTATGTCCAGACTGTCTGACGGTAATGCGTTAAAATTGCTCCGAAATGCCAATCAAAATCGTCTGCATTTAAACTTAGAGAAAATTAAGCCATGAACTTTTCTCTAAAGTTTATAAAATAATTATCTCTTATAAACTTCTAAGTGTATTTAATTAAAGTAACATGCGGCTATGTCATTAATATCAATTTTAAAACCGTAATAGACAGCCTTCTCATTTAGGGACAATTTTTAATTACTTTTTAAGGTATACAAATGCGCGTATAAGTTTGAAGAAAACTTTCTAATTTTCATGTCGCGCTGTGCGCTGACAGGTAATGGATTTGGGTAGAAGTAAAATAAACCGAAGTTGTTTGACAACAACAACAAATTTAAAAGTAAAATAAAGTAAAGTTTTGAAACGATCTGGGGTAGATTTAATTTTAGAAGTAGGAATGGAGAACAGAGTAATTTCTGGGCGCGCGTCAAAGTTCCGGACCCCCTTCCTTCCCCGGGACGGAGGGGTATGAAAGAAGAGGCGGGTCATAGCGACAGAGGTAAAAAGGAATTACGTCACTATTTTTCGCCTTCTCCGTCAGCAACGTCATCAAAACGTAGTTCAAGTCAGCCAATAGGATAATTTAAACTTTTCGTTACGTGTACGTGTTGGAGGGAGGGGCTCTCCAGAAGCACATTATAATACAAGACTGAAGTAAATACTAACCGTTCTCCATTCCTACTTCTAAAATTAAATCTATACAATATTAAAGGATATAGCAACCATTATAATATAAGTAAGTAATGAAGAAATTTGAATGTAAAATTTTCGGTTTGCAGAAATGTTTCATGGAATATTTTGTTTTCATTTACGCCAAGTATCTTTTTTACGATTTCATTACTTCGTTGTGTTATTTACTTCTGTTTTGTGTGTGTGTCTCTTCTTTCTGGTAGCACAGGGGAGGTCGCGAAATTCGAGAATATCGTGGAACAATAATAATAGAGTGAGAATGATATAACAGCGTTCGACGAAACTCAAAATCATTAGAATAAAGCCTAACAGCATCCGCGAAATCCCCCAAGCGGAAAGTAAAAGTTGCTAAGCCTAACGATCAAACATTTTTTGACCAATGGCTAAGAGGAAAGAAGGTCAACGAACTTTTCACTTTTTATATTTTTTAAATTTCTTTTTTTTATTTTACCCCTTTTTGGTTTCGTTTCAATAAATTCGCTTCATACATAGGTATTCCAACCCAACCACCGGATGTGCATTCGGCTATTTCAAGAGCCTTTAAAAATCCTCTCTTATCGGTTCAGTTCAGTTTTATTTTGTTTTAGTGAAATCTATAATCATTTAAAGGATAGATTGATTAGTATAGGGTTATTGATAGTGTGCGCTTAAAGGGGCTTGTAATGCAGACTAAATAGGACCTAGATCGAGATGGAAGGCAAAGTTTTATCAACGTATCTTTCCCTATTAGAATAAGTTCATAAGATATGTTCCATATAAGTTTGTCACTGGTAACTTAGAATCTTGAGTTTGTCATGAAGTGAATGAGGTAGGTCATGGATTCGAGGTAAAGCGAGGGAGGCCTGGTTTTGGCGCTGTAAAAGGCTTAGTAATGCAGACTAAATAGGACCTAGATGGAAGTCCTGCAAAACTAATTAACCACCGAGTGTAGGACTTCAATTCTCGCTTCCGTCGTTCTGCTAGAACTAGCTCGATCTGTAAGAAGTCTCTCAGTAGCATTACGAAGTATAGGTAGTGTCATACTTATGGTAGGAACATATCTTATAAACTTATGGTCAGTTGAATTGCACGATATCCCCCTGTACTTCAGTCCAGTACCATGCAGCTTCCTCCATTTTTTTTAACATCACCCTGTATTATTTAATTTACAGTTAAAAATAATTTTTTCAATTAAAGGCTACATTTCAATTCATATTTTTGTTTATCAAGTATAATCCAATTTATCAAAAAATTATTATTTATTTATCTATGAGGTAATTGAAAATTTAAAAGACTGTCTGATAACGGATTAAATCCCGGCCAGATAAGTCTGGTTTTTAAATCAAATAGATAGGCTTTTAACCTATAACTCTATTTCAATCTTTCAACACTTTCAATTTTGATATTTTTTTGAGTGACGCCCATTGCACCTTACATAACAGTGTAAAGAAGAAATATTTAAAAAAAGAAAAAGAAAATCCGAATTGAGCTCTCGACATGAGGCTGATTTCGCTAAAAAGAACCGCAACTGATAAAACAATTTTGTATCCACTGAAACAGGATTGTGACGGTACGAATGAGTGATGTACACTCTTCGAGGAGTCGAGTACTTGTTTTTAAAACCCAAGTATAATGTGGGAAGTGCCGTTTGAAACAATAATAAAATAAATTGCGAGTGTTCGACCTCTCGTCAAACGCTGCCACCATAAATTTGAACATGTGTAGATAAATGAGATAGTTGCATCACAAACAGAGAGAGTATAAAGAATAGGAGTAGAAATAGATTTTATTCTCAATTTCCGATATTCTCTCGACTCAATTTCTTCTCTCTGTTCTATGATTGGTTGAACTATCGTGAACTCAATATTAGTTACGGGGGATTAATTAAACCAATATGTAAATAAATTTGTGATGAGCACAAATCGATATGATATCGGTATCGGTGATCGATTTGGCACTTTAACCGATATGTCGGTTTTTACTGAATATTAATCGGTAAAAAATAGTTCTTTATCGGTAAAAATCGGTTAATTATTGTTTAGGTATCGGAAAAAACGGTTGATTATCGTTTAGGTATCGGTTAATAATCGGTTGAAAATCGGTAAAAAAATCAGTCGATAACGGTTTCATTGGGTTAAAATAATCGGTTATCTAGCCCAGTTTAAATAATCGATTAAAATCGGTATCGGTTCCAGTAAAACCTAATTTATCGACATCGGTTTATTTACAAAATCGACAATTGCAAAAATAAATAAACATGGCCGTTAACTGCGGCTCCTTTTCTCTATACCCTCCATGTTTCGATGAAAAGGGAGAGAAAATATTAATTTGGTTATTATCACACCCACTTTATCATCATTTTTGTCTCCCATCGATTTTGTAGAAGAACGTATCGATGATAATTCTAAAAGATAATACCAAAACCTTTCTTTTTATTGTGAACCAAATATCCGACATCTCTGTATTTGGCACGTGCCAGGCTCGTCAAGTATTGGACTTTAATCTTTTTAAATCACAGTTTGTTACATAGGTGATGGCGTAGCTATCAAAAAGGGGGGCGTGGCAACGTATTTGGGTTTTTTTATATACTATTATAGATAAGACTGTGTGATAATATAGTCGGGTCGAGACTTTGAGGTGTAGCTTTGAATTGATTAACAGCGATGGTTAAATGGTGTTTTTTATAAGTAATAGGGTAATTACCATTTTTTTATAATTTAATTTTATTATATGTTGTTAATTTTAATTAAGAATTATTCGTATTTTTCATATAGGAAGTGTAAAGCTCTTTCGTTTTATTGGATAAGAGGTAGTTTTGAGTACATTAACCTAACCTAACGCTAACGTTGCCTAATCAACAGTAACTCCTAGAACAATGCAAATATATTAAAAAAAACCAAAATGATAAACTTAAATTTTATATTCCTCCCACAAAGAAAGTTAAAAGAAATATATTGGAAACATTTCCGTTTGATCGCATGAACGATTAAAAATAAACTTTTGTAACAATGTTACTGTTCATTAGTGCGAAAGACAGAGGGCATCCTCGTATTACTTAGATTACAATCTCAAGTAAGGGAAGTCGAAAAAAGAAATAATAATAATATAAAATAATTAATTTCAAGCAAAATCATTTTTCAACAAATAATTTTTATATTAAAAAAGAAATCCTTTATTTCCGTTACAGATATACAGTTTTTCCATTAAGAAGAAATATTATACACGCCCATGGACCAGAAAATTCAAGACCAGATATTATTATAACAATGATTTCATAGCAAGGAAGAGATACTGGTAAGTTATTTTTTATATAATAATAATTTAAAAGAAAACCAACATTATTTAATTTTCTTTTGATAAGGGTTGGGTTTTTATATTTAATCGTGTTTTTTTGCGTGGTAAATTTAATGTGGCGAAACCATCCTCCATGTTTATTATTATTATTATTTTTAATTTACATATGAAATTACGACCGACAGGTATAGAGGTCTAGGTCTATCTTATTTCCGGTCATTTCCTTAAATTGGGATATATATTTTTTTATTGTTGTTAATCTAGATGATCAATCTTTTCTCTCTCTTTTTTTGCGAGGGTGTGGTCCATTTTTTTACTTACGAGTTCTTTGTGTAGTTTCGTGTACATTAATTGTTCCGTATGGTTTATTGGACTGAGATTTCGGCTACTTATTTTATTTACTGGTTGGGTTTTCTCTCCTTTCCTTTCTTTTCTTTGAAATCATTAATGTGAGGTTTGTGTTTAATGAGGCGATTTTATTATTTGGTTTGTGATTATGAAAAGAAGATCATTAGGTTGTATTTTGATGCTAATTTATTTTTTTTAAATTTGAAGTTTTTTGAGGGTGTTTACTGTTCAATTGTAAATGGATAGATCAGACCTACGTAACGTTGTTTTTTAGTATGATGAAGTGTAAGGCCTACGTTTGATTGGTCAAGTTAATTAAATATTGGAGTATTCTAAGGAGAAACCTTTAAATTTAATTAAGAAACTGTAAGACAGGGGTCACGAGATATATGTTCTATAAGTTTGTTAATCTCTGGTTACAAACTGAAGCTTGTCATGAAGTAAATGAGGTAGGTCATAGATTCGAGGTAAAGCGACGCCTGGTGGTGAGGTGCTGTCAAAGGCTTAGTAATGCAGACTAAATAGGAAGATGGAAGTCCTGCAAAATTAACCGAGTGTAGTTCAGGGTTCATACAAACCTGGAAAACCGTGAAAACGTGGAAAAATCAGGGAAATAAATAGTTGACAAAAACCTCGGGGAAAATTCAGGGAAATTTAGAATTTTTAGTAAAATTTAGGGAAATCAGGGAAATTTGCGTCAAATAGGGACCGAGTAATTAAGCAAAATGTTCATGAACATACCCTCCATAGGATTAACATTACACTAAATTTTGGAGGCTCATAACTCTGGTTCTACTAGAGATACGGGGATGTCCTTTGAGTATGTTTTAGTCCTATCCCCCCTTCTTCGTTAACATTGCCTCTATAGGATGCTCCATATACGGGAAAAACCTGGAAAAATCAGGGAAGTATATAGGGAAAAGCCTGGAAATCTCAGGGAAATTTGTTTTCCAAAAGTTGTTTGAACCCTGCTAGTTAATCAATTCTCGCTTCCGTCGTTCTGCTAGAACTAGCTCGAGCTGTAAGTCTCTCAGTAGCATTACGAAGTATAGTTATTGTCATACTTATGGAAGGAACATATTTTAAATAAACTTATGATAATAGCAAAGGCGTTTAGGCCTAACAATGTCTTTTTGTCGTGATCCAAGCCTTATTTCACGAGTTTCAGTGGCGTCTCTTTTTAGTTTTCTTCTTTCCTCCCTCACTTTTTTAGCCATATCGTAGTATACGATAGGCTCTTAGTTTGACCCGAGCCGTCGTAGTAGTAGTAGTAGTAGTGGCCGGGGTTGTCGCTTCGTTATCGTCAGATTTTAGCTTAAAAGAAACTTTATATTACCACAACCCACCCATAGGGGTTACTGGGCTCGGTTAGAGATTTAATTTTAATTAAAATTTTTTCAGGTTAGACCCGGGATTCGAACCCGGGCCGCTGGTTTAGTAGACAAACATTCTACCCACTCAACCATAGAGACTTGATAGAAACCTCGAGTTTTTTATTATTTATTCTTATCTCTAAAATGTCGGGGTGATGTGGGGTGGGGTACCTCTTAATCTGTGGGGGTCGGAAACTTTTGAATTTTTATCTGTGGGGTCGGATACTTATGAATTTGTATGTTTGGGGTTTTTATATATTTTTTTTATGTATGTGCTAATTAAATAGATAACGATCTTCCCCGTTTCCTACCTCGCTCCTTATGTGTCATCTATGTTATGTTTGACTGGAACGTTTTGGCGGTTAATTCAAATGTGGGTTTAGATAGAGCTAACATAGTGTTAAATGGGCGTTATGCGTCTGATCATTTTAGCATTGCTAAAGGTAATTCGAGGGGATAATCACTAAAATGCGTAATCACTATAACTAAACTTTCTCTTTCAAAAGTTTCTGGGCATAAGTCCTTGTTAGAAATTTATAAGATGCGATAAGTGTGCATCGGCATAAGTCTATGTTGTAAACTCATCGAGGGGATTATCACTAAAAACTATCTGTTCTTCGATTCGCCGGAATATTAGAATTACAGCATAAGTAAATTTATACGGTTATAATTTAATCACTGTTTAGAGTAGGGAATCGAGGGGCTATTCACTCTGATTTTATGCACGGTAAATCATTTAAGCATTGAAAAAGATAGCGCTATTCACTCATTAGGGTAAGGTATAGAGGGGTTATCCACTCGTTAGGGTAAGGTATAGAGGGGTTATCCACTCGTTAGGGTAGGGTATAGAGGGGCTATTCACTCGTACGATATGGCTACTATTACGAGCCCTTGGGCCGTCTTGTTATTTCTTACGTAAGTCAAGCCAAATATAGTTTTTGTTCGTGAAATTTCTCGGCCATAAGGGTTCAACATACACACACAAATACTTAGAGTAGTAGAGTGGTCCAGAAAACAACCTTGAAAAGGGTCAATACACCTGACGAATAGCGTATAGCGTCTACCGCTAGCGAAGATAGGCCTGGGTCAAGACGGAGTTTATCCCTACATAACATATGGAAATAAAAATTTAAAGAAGTTTTCTTACGGTCCCCCCCTGCTTTTCACGGTTTGCATGAACGAGTTCATCTCTTTCTTTCTTTCTTTTTTCATCATATCAAAGTGAAGCTGTTTGTAGTAGCTTAGAACATTAGGTTACGCTTAAAAAATTTATGTAAAATGGCATTAGTCGTATAAACGTTTTTCGTACAGTTGTAATCTATATATGACCATAAGTTTATAAGTGATATGTTTCTACCATAAGTATGACACTACCTGCATACTTCGTAAGCTACTGAGAGACTTACAGTTCGAGCTAGTTCAACTTCTAAACAGAACGACAATCGAGAATTGAAGTTAATTG
>JAEQBA010004987.1:0-28687 GCA_019434445.1 Phalangium opilio | reverse complement strand
TGATGTGAAATTGTAAATTCGCATTCCTTTTAACCGAGTGTAGTTAGGACTTCAATTATCGCTTCCGTCGTTCTGCTAGAACTAGTTATCTCGAGCTGTAAGTCTCTCAGTAGGATGTAGTAGTGTTCGTCATATTATGGATTGAACGTATCACTTATAAACTTATGTTAGTAGACGGTAGAACTGTAAACGGAAAGTGGAATAGACAGTAGATCTCCTCCATTGGGAATTTGTGTGGAAGAAAGACATTGAAAACCCGAGTTTTCTTGAGTTTTTTTTTTTTTTTTTTTTTATCCGCCTACTCGAGATGTTGTGTTGTCGGGTTGGAATTGAAAAGTTTTCTCGGAGTTGTTTCTGCTATTTTCAAAAGTACGTACGTAATGTATAGGTGCATTCGCGGCTGCCTTTTAAGTTTTAAAGGCGATATATACTGTCTCTCTTTTCCATGCCTGCCTTCTTTTGAATGCGTGTGTACAGGGTGTTTGAATAAAAGGGTGATATGGGAGCGAAGTATAGTGGGTGCAATCTTGAAGGAGAGAGAGGGATGGAGTGGTCATGGACAGAGCAATACTGAAGGACGGATGTCAGAGGGAAAAGTTGAAAAATACTTGTTAATTCGCCTTCTAGCGGCAGATAGTATCAAACCGGATAGTGGGGGGGGCATATGGGGGAATAAAAGTTCTATAGAGGAAAGCATCTAACGTCTTATTTTGTCTAGATGGCGCTAGCTTTTTCCGGGATTTGACTCTGTCTTTTTAATATCCCCCCTCCATTTTGGGGCGCTGAAAAGGGGAAACTAAGCTTAACATTGGCTGTTTAGTCGCTTAGTATGGGGCTCTATGGGCTGCCATTGGTCCTTCAGTATTGGTTCGTCCATGTTTTATATAGGGTTGTAAGGTACGGAAACGTAAAGGAAAAATAGAAGCTAGTTCTGATACATTTACAATGGCGCTATGTGGCAGCACTTAACAATCGCCACCTATTATCCTTTACGATTCTGTACTGTACGACCCTAACGAAACGCTGAGCATGCTGGGACGACTTCGGTGTCGTTCCGTAGATGGGGGTACTACAGATTGCAACGTTATAGGTATGGAGGTTTTTGCTCCATCCCTTTCTCCTCCAAGGTATGGGAAAATTTTACGGGCATTCTTGGGAATGGCCTTCTCTTGTTAACGCTGTAGAGTATGATTACTACTCCATTATAAACTTCCCTCCTCCAAGGCTCTATGGGACATTTTAAGCCAAAATAATTTCAAGACATTTTGTCATTAGGGCCTCCCTAAACAAGTTATGTATATTGGAATGTTTTATGGATGACCCCTTAAATTTAAGAAAGAAACTGTCCTAATAATACATTCTAATCGTTATCGTAACTAGTTCAGAGTGTCCCTACCCTTGTGTTAAAATATCATAGAAGTTTCGTTTTTGACTTAGAATTGATTTCCCATATCCCACTGTACTTTGGTCCCGCCACTTTATCTTTTTTGTAACACCCTGTACAGTTAAGCTTCCTATTTTGCAAAGTGTTAATGGTCCTAATGGATATCACCCCACTCTTCCAAACAAACCTGATGCCACCATACACTAACATTTTAAAGTAGAAAGAGAGGCTAAAACTATATGCAGTAGAGTTCGGTATAGCCCTACATTTTAGGTGAAATTTCTGATAAAATCTCGAAATCCTAAATCAATGACCGAACATTTTGAAATTAAATAGATTACAAAATCTCTTGGGAACATCCGCACCATGAGCAACCGTGGTTTATCTTCCCTTTAAAGTTTGCAATTTTGAAAGAAGCAACGGCTTGCAGCCGCAGTCGCTATTTTAATCCTATTACGGTGGAGAGAGAGAAGTTGCTCACGGCAATCTCTACTCTCTCTAGACAGTTTAAAATTCCCTGCATAAAGAGGTATCACGTCCCCCATAGAGTCTAGAACCTAAAGCTATAGGAATCCACGGCAACCATTAGTCTTTGCTTTAAGTTATTACCAGAAGTAAGATGAGACTAGAAGTACTGAGCTAAACAAATTCTTCACTTGGCGATAGTGAATATTCTTGATAACACACCAATGGTTGGTACTCTGGTAGCGGTTTCTGAATTTTCCCTCCAAAACGTGAGAGGCTCGCGGCGGTAGACGGTCGAACTAGATTCAAGCACCCGCGTCCGTGTTCCGCGGTTTTAGGTTGAGGGGGAGGGGTAGGAAATGTTTTTGGAACTCGACCAATTTTTTTCTCTCTAGTGTAGGCGCGATGGAAGCGGCATAAAATCCCCAAATTTGTTCACTAGTGCCAGGATCTACTAACAACGCCAGAGCTCTTTACTTCTAGTCTTATCTTACTTCTGTTATTACTTAGGTAAGGGTGTCCGTGTTGTCTTTGTTTTTTTCCCCGAGTTCTTATATTGGATTATATAAATCAAATCGCTAAGCCTTTGTTATGAAGTTTACACAATAGAATAAGAGATTGTTTATTGTCTTAAGAGTCTTAAGATGCTCTATTGTTTCTTGTATGGACTGTCTTAATATGCAAGAGCCGCGTATTGAATTGAATGGGGTATTTTGACATAATGAGATAATTCCCAAATCCAAATTTAACTCGTCTCACCGTTCACTTCTCTTCTAAGCTTAACCTTGGAAATGATATGGTATGGAATGGTAGGGGTTTATACTTGGAGAAGGGATGCTTATACTAGAGTAGCCATTGTATTATCTATTTCGTTAACACCAGAGGGCCCTTCCCAGTGAGGCATATCCTTAATATTTACCCATAGTACGCCGGTTTTTGTTGACACCTGGTTATAGCAACAAGAACTATTACTTATTTACACGTGACTAAGCTAGTAAAAATGTTTCCATCAAGAGGTGGCTGCACTCAGTTAATCGATTCGAAAATACAGAAAGTATTTGATTAACCGATTTTTAACTGATTAATATATTCGAAAATTCAGAAAGTATTTGATTAACCGATTTTTAACTGATTAATCTATTCGAAAATTCAGAAAGTATTCGATATATCACTTCGTAACTGATTAATCGATTCGAAAACTAAGAAAGTATTCGATTTATCGCTTAGTAACTGATTAATCGGTTTGAAAACCAAGAAAGTATTCGATGAATCGCTTCGTAACTGATTAATCGATTCGAAAATTCAGAAATTAATCGATTAATCGCTTCGTAAGTGATTAATCGATTCGAAAATTCAGAAAATAATCGACTAATCGCTTCGTAAGTGATAAATCGATTCGAAAATTCAGAAAATAATCGACTAATCGCTTCGTAAGTGATAAATCGATTCGAAAATTCAGAAAATAATCGACTAATCGCTTCGTAAGTGATAAATCGATTATTTTCGAAAATTCAGAAAATAATCGATTAATCGCTTCGCAAGTGATAAATCGATTCGAAAATTCAGAAAATAATCGACTAATCGCTTGTTAAGTGATAAATAGATTCGAAAATTCAGAATATATTCGATTAATCGCTTGTTAAGTGATAAATCGATTCGAAAATTCAGAAAATATTCGATTAATCGCATGTTAAGTGATAAATCGATTCGAAAATTCAGAAAATATTCGATTAATCGCATGTTAAGTGATAAATCGATTCGAAAATTCAGAAAATATTCGATTAATCGCATGTTAAGTGATAAATCGATTCGAAAATTCAGAAAATATTCGATTTATAGCTTGTTAAGTGATAAATCGATTCGAAAATTCAGAAAATATTCGATTTATCGCTTGTTAAGTGATAAATCGATTCGAAAATTCAGAAAATAATCGATTAATCGCTTCGCAAGTGATAAATCGATTCGAAAATTCAGAAAATAATCGATTAATCGCTTCGCAAGTGATAAATTGATTCGAAAATTCAGAATATATTCGATTAATCGCTTGTTAAGTGATAAATCGATTCGAAAATTCAGAAAATATTCGATTTATCGCTTGTTAAGTGATAAATTGATTCGAAAATTCAGAAAATATTCGATTTATCGCTTGTTAAGTGATAAATCGATTCGAAAATTCAGAAAATATTCGATTTATCGCTTGTTAAGTGATAAATCGATTCGAAAATTCAGAAAATATTCGATTTATCGCTTGTTAAGTGATAAATCGATTCGAAAATTCAGAAAATAATCGATTAATCGCTTCGCAAGTGATAAATCGATTCGAAAATTCAGAAAATATTCGATTAATCGCATGTTAAGTGATAAATCGATTCGAAAATTCAGAAAATATTCGATTAATCGCATGTTAAGTGATAAATCGATTCGAAAATTCAGAAAATATTCGATTAATCGCATGTTAAGTGATAAATCGATTCGAAAATTCAGAAAATATTCGATTTATCGCTTGTTAAGTGATAAATCGATTCGAAAATTCAGAAAATATTCGATTAATCGCATGTTAAGTGATAAATCGATTCGAAAATTCAGAAAATATTCGATTAATCGCATGTTAAGTGATAAATCGATTCGAAAATTCAGAAAATATTCGATTAATCGCATGTTAAGTGATAAATCGATTCGAAAATTCAGAAAATATTCGATTAATCGCATGTTAAGTGATAAATCGATTCGAAAATTCAGAAAATATTCGATTTATCGCTTGTTAAGTGATAAATCGATTCGAAAATTCAGAAAATATTCGATTTATCGCTTGTTAAGTGATAAATCGATTCGAAAATTCAGAAAATATTCGATTTATCGCTTGTTAAGTGATAAATCGATTCGAAAATTCCGAAAATATTCGATTTATCGCTTGTTAAGTGATAAATCGATTCGAAAATTCAGAAAATATTCGATTAATCGCTTGTTAAGTGATAAATCGATTCGAAAATTCAGAAAATATTCGATTAATCGCTTGTTAAGTGATAAATCGATTCGAAAATTCACAAAGTATTCGATTAATCGCAAAGTCACTGAAAAATCGATTCGAAAATTGAGAAAGTATTTGATTAATCGCTTCGTAACTGATTAGTCGATATAAATTCAAAACGGATTCCATAAATCGTTTCGTAACTGATTAATCAATTCGAAAACCAAGTAAATTATTCGAGTTCTCCATCCTCACAATTTAGATAAAATTCCAAGAATGCGTTGCTTCCTTTGTTCCTCAAAGCCTTGACAATTATAATTACTCGTTTGAAGCTGGCATCGCGTTAATTGAGTCGGACACGTACCTATCCATCTAATATGTAATTCCAGACTCCAGGAGAAACAGACGCGAACTATGCAGGATTTCAGTCTTCGGGCAACTTTGAAATCTGAACTAATTGAATATAGACCTAGGCCTAGATTAGCGTGGAATGTTCGAAATATGTCTTCGTTAGTCTGGTTCAAATTAATAGGTTTCAAATACTTCAAAATAACTGAAAATTGTACGAGTCTATTCAGTATGAGAAGAGATGACTTAAACAGGGAAGCCATAGGTCAGGGAAAACCTGGCTTAATAGGGAATTTAAAATTTGGCCGTCAGGGAAATTCCAACGTTGGACGTTACAACATTGCGGCTGGTTACGTTAAATATGTTGTAATTTGCAAATTACGAGTTGACTTGTTTATTAACAATTTAATATGCTTAACAAATATACAGTTAACATTGATACAACCAGCTTAATCTTGGAGTAATTTTTTTTCTAAGCCTAGTTTGAAACTTTGCCTGAACTGCAGGTGCTAGAACAAAACCTCTTACGTAATTATGACGCAAAAGGGGAAAGAAAATAATTTCCGCGCATTTAGAATATCACAATCGATTTTCAAAAATTTATAACTTGGTGAAATCTTAACCGATTTTAGCGAAACCTGTCTTATTTTAAAGAGAAAAATACCCCCATCTCATTAAATTGTATTTTAAAACGTTCACTTTAAATGAGACTTGCCCCTGTTAAGGTTCAATTTTAAGAAAACACTTTGTATTTGTAAGCATCTAAGTTTGAATTTTAAGAAAACTATTTGTAAGCATCTAAGTTTGAATTTTAAGAAAACTATTTGTAAGCATCTAAGTTTGAATTTTAAGAAAACTATTTGTAAGCATCTAAGTTCGAATTTTAAGAAAACACTTTGTAAGCATCGATCCTTTAAAATAATCCATTTAATCCTTGGTTGATTTTATCACTTCCCTTCTTTCCCAAAGCCTTAGAAACCCCACTTAATCTAAACACACTATAATACCAGTCCACGTACGTACGTCACGCGGAAGCTTAGCTTGGCTTAGTTTGAAGCATTGCGCGTCTATTTTGGGTGATGCCAAGAACCTTGCAGACTACTCTACGGCCAATTAGGTTTACAACTTGCTCTTAAATATCGTCTAAATTATATTCGCGTTGTCACCGTGAATTACTAAAGGGTTAGAATCAATTAAACCTGGTTCTATCTTGATTGCCTTTGACTGTATTGATTGTTTGTACGCTGATATTGTTGAGTTTATGAGGAGAGAATTCCATCTCGTTAGTCCATGGTACGCGCTTTAAAAATAATGTTGTGAAAGTGTAAATGGTCTAGACTCCAGACCAGGAATACATAAAACTAATTGGAATCATTGCGATGTTAATTTCTACGCTTGTTTTGAGGGCCGGGCTTGAGAACTTACTATCCGTCACGCCTATTTATAATTCTGATGACGTCTTTCTAACTGTCGTTTCATTGGTTGGTGGCAATGTGAGGTCACGCGCAGTGAGATAGATTATTGGAGAGGTAAAATTCGTCATAGATAATGATTAAGTCTAGCTCTTCTAACAAAATCCGCATAAATTGAGAAAATGGCTGGCTACACAATGATTCCATTTAGCTGTATGCATTCCTGTCCAGACAGTAACCAGGGGTTTTTGGGAACAATTAACCCCTATCGTTAATGGAAGGTTTTAAATATGGTATTTACGTTACCAGAATTGTTTCGTAATTAAAGTTATCTGTTGGTGATTAGTATGAAAGAAAATGTTGTTATAAACAATGTTTTTTTTTCTGTAGCGTTTAAAAATATAAGGCTCAAAAATTAAATTAGAATTTATCCAGGCGACTCGTGAGGGATAATTTAACAATGCATTGAGTTGAAGAAATTAACATGATAAACGTGTACGTCAACATGTAGGGTTGCCAAAACATTGGATTTTAAAAAGAGGTCAAAAAGGTCAGGGAATTTTAGTTGGAAAAAAATTCTTTGGTTTGTGAAAAATGGCAACGTTGAACGTTACAGTGCACTGTTGCACGTTACTATAAATACGTTTCAAAGTATGATTTAATTACCAAATTTAGAGTTGGCTTATTATAAACAATATTGTTCTTAAAAATATACTGGTAGCGTTGACAACTACCTTAAAGGTTGGGGGAACGTGGGAAATAATCAGTGAAAAACGATGAAAAATTAGGGAAAAAGGATGAAAAATTAGGGAAAAAGGATGAAAAATTAGGGAAAAAGGATGAAAAATTAGGGAAAGAGGATGAAAAATTAGGGAAAGAGGATGGAAAATTAGGGAAAAAGGATGGAAAATTAGGGAAAAAGGATGGAAAATTAGGGAAAAAGGATGAAAAATTAGGGGAAAAGGATGAAAAATGAGGGGAAAAGGATGAAAAATTAGGGAAAAACTTGAAAAATCAGGGAAAAAGGATGAAAAATTAGGGAAAAAGATGAAATATCATGGAATTTCAATTGAAAAATTTAAGGAACTTAGGTCTGGAGCGTTGGGTATTGTTGACGTGTACACGTTTTCCATGTTAATTTGTAGCTTCAAACTCGAATGAATTAAGTTAACGATATAGGTAAAGTTCAGTTTCGTGCTATTACTTATATTTAAGGGACTACGTTTTTACCCACAATTGTGCTCTAAATAATTTGGGATCGTGATACAACGTTTTTACGTAATATATATACATATACAGGGAATGTATATGGGTCGACATCAATATATATATGCGTTTTCAAATCCAATTATCAACGGGGAAAATTCTCTCTTCTATGCTAACTAAGATACACTAATTAATAATGCATCGCATGCTCTGTTCTAACCCTATTTTAAATCAGCACTACGCTATAATTGTTCTAAATAGTAACAATTCATTCATGTTAATATACTAAAGGCCTATTCAGATTAGACAAAAATTAACGAGGCCAACGACGGGAACCAAAGACCAAGAAGTGATATCTAGTTTATTAGGGAGAAGGTATAAGATGCCTAAGTATTCGCGCGCCATAGTCCCGCAGTCCCCCCCTTTCAAAATACAAGGGGGGACGTAAAAGGAGTCCGGGCTATTTCGCAGCCTCTCCTCAGTCGGAAAATATGACTGTAATTTTCGTCATCATTCGCGTTGCGCTGACGTGAGTTTTCAAGAACCAATGAGATGATGCTGGTTGTATTTTAGAGGCGGTGGGGATTAACTCCGGACCTACTATATACGTTTGGACTGTAGATAAAGCTGGAAATTTGGCGAATTTATACCTTCTAATAAACTAGATATCACTTCTTGGTTTATTAGGACTTTATTCTGAATGGGCCTTTTAGAATATGCGAATGAATAACCATTCTTTGTAACATGAATTAATTCTTACTAATGCTTAATAGTTCTAGCTAGCTGGCTAGCTCTGGGACGCAGGGGCAACCATGGAACCATGCGACGAATACATGGATTGATTTCTTTATTTTTGGGAATATTGAAAAATATATCCTAATGCTCAAATCGAAAAATTATTGTCACAAATCGGATTAGACTCAATTTACCTGTAACAAAGGTTTTTGGCTTAAATATCTAATTGCATAAACCAAACTTAATCTAATTATTTCCAAAATCTTCCAATTCGATATGTAACGTACCAATCCTTACTCGAATTCCATTTAGACTTAATTAATTTTGAGATGGTTTTAATGATAATTAATCTGATATATATTTTAGAAAAATGTTTGTTTGTTTGTTCTTTTTGCATAGTCATTAATTGGCTAATTTCCGAATTTGATTAACCGAACTGCATTGGTTGGTATCAGAAACACCATGGAAAGGTTTTGGAAGTGGTTTGGAGGCAGGCGAGCCTTAGCCATTAAGTCTGTTAAGGACATCCTAGTCGGGCTAGTCTAGACCCGTAAATTAACATTTCAACTTTATGAATAACTCCTAATTAAGTATCGTTAAATTGAATTTGAAGAAAGATAAAATAATGCAGATATTTCGAAGACTAATTAAATTGTTTAGTGTCTACATTGACAGGAAGTTCATCCTGGTTACCACTCTCTTGAAAAGCTTAGCTATAGTTCTTTTTTGTGCCAAATATTGAATTTTAATTGAGGCAAAAATTATTGACAATCGTTTTTGATTTAAGCGTGAGAACCTATTTTCAATATGTCCAATTTCTTTTTTATATCTAATAACAGTTTTTTAGAAGACAGGCTATATAATATATACAGGTGTTTCTGAAAGTCTGTGAGAAATTGAGAAAACATGTTCTTTGGGCGATTTCCAGTCGAAAATGTAACATCTATGACATTTTGGCGTCCGGACCACCGTGTTCAAGTTATGAACATTGTAGTGTTTTACGGATGACCCCTTAATTAAATTAGAACTGTCTTTCAGTTTCTTAATTAAATTTCAGGGGTCATGCCTAAAATACTCGAAGCATAATTTGAAAGCGGTGTCCCTTAGGGGAAAATGGAGATAGAAGTTACATTTTTGACTCGAAATCGCCCAAAGAACACGTTGCCACTTAATTTCTGAGACACTTTTCACAAACAGCTTGTATATTGTTCTATATCCATGCTTATCATGGTGGGGTACCTTGCAAAAATACCAAGTGAAGTGTTTCTACATTTTAAAAAAAGAAAGGGGATTGACACTCATTTCCGGATGGCGGAGTTATCATGCTTAAAGTAATGATTTAACTGACCGGGTTCTCCTTGCCACGTCTTCCGGAGGAAACGTACGAAACGTCTTGTGAAACTGTACAAACTGGCGGCTGCCGACATACGTCCGTAGTTGTTTCTATGTCGGTGATGTCTATGATGGTGTTGATGGTGATGTTGTTGTTGTTCTTCGTCTTCTTCCGGTGGTTCCGGGGATATTGTTGTCACGGTGGCGAGATGGTCGCGTTGCTGGTACCCGTCACCTGGATGGTGATGCCCCGCGCTGGAAGCCGAGGCTGTTGTTGTAGCTGATGACGAGTGATCGGTAACGCCACCGTGTACTCCAGCACCACCACCTCCGGGTGGACAACTGGAGTTCCCAGTTCCCACGGTGGCAGCTGGATGTGGTCTGTCGCGGTAAGCCATGGGACGTAATGGGTAGCTGCAAACGACCAGGCTTTGACGTTTCTTGGAGAACGCATTTGAGCCGTATCCGCCCGTAGCGGAATGAGAGGCGTCAAACGTGTGCGTCGAGGCCCACGCCACACTTGCACGCGGTTCAAATAGGGGTGGGATTTACTAAACTAAAAACTTCTTCTAAAAAAATAAAACTCGCCTTTATATCTTTTCTATATAAATTTTTCTGTCGTAAATGTAAACGATTTTGGGTCCGCGCTTTGAATTGGATGAAAGACTGGGGTTGTTTCCGACAAACTAATAAAAAGAAAATCAACCTTGCACTCCTGGTTTTTGGTATGTGTAGGTTGTTCGGATTCACTTTGAGTTCTTTTGAGCGAGAGGGTAACCACTTTTGGTGTACTTAAATTTGAATTATTTTAACGCGGAGTTTGTTTTGGAGTTGAGGTTTTCGCGATTTGCATTTAATCCAGTTTGTTAAGCGATTTCACGGTTGGTAACTCTGAATTTTGTGATGATGGTTTTTGCACTTTTTGTTTCACACGAGTTGTAATTAGATTTCGCGTCGACACAGATGTATTTAAGCGCAAATTTAACGATGGTTCTGACGTAATTTTCACTTGTTTCTCGTGAATTTCAATTTATCAGGTTTGTTTTGCGATTTCGCGTCGACACCGATGGATTTTATCGCGATTAAGGTTGCGATGACGCAGTTTTCACGTTTTTGCTTCGCGAGTTTCAACTGATAATTTAGCAATTTCGTCACAAATCTGATGGGTGTCAATGCGAATTTTACGATGACGGATTTTGCCCACGTATTAGCGTTATTTTCTTAGCGAATTTCAATTTCGCAGTGACTTTTGCGATAACGGTTTTGCCGAAATTTTTGCGAATTTCAATAAATCCAGCGAGTTTGAGAGTGAACTTTTTACGATGACGGTTTTTGCCGAAGTTATCACGTTATTTTCTTCGCGAATTTTCAATTGATAGCGTTGCGATTTCGCGGCGACTGATTTTTTTTAACGCGAAATTTTGTGATGACGGTTTTCGCCGAAGTTTTCACCTTATTTTCTTTGCGAATTTAAGTTAATAGCGTTGCGATTTCACTGCGACTGATTTATTTTATCGCGAAATTTTCCGATGACGGTATTTGCCGAAATTTAAACGATTTTCAATAAATCCAGCGAGTTTTACGATGACGGTTTTGCAGACGTTTTCACGTTATTTATTCGCGAATCCGTTGAATTTTCCCGCGCGTATTTTACGACTGCGATTTTCACTTTGAATTTAGAAAAATTACGGTGCGCGTTGTTCAACCTCTCGTTATAGGAGAGAGATGACGTTCGCGTGTCTCTAAACCGAAAGCTTTGCTTCAAACGCAATCTGGATATACACAAAAATCTTTATCCCAATATAAACCGATATTTTCTTAAAAAAAAATTCCCAAAGACTCCGTTCACTAAAATAAACAATTGGAAATCTTGATTCAATTTTATAAATCGAAGATGGTGGAAGAAATGATGGGATAACTCTTAACCGTAAGATGGAAGAGACTGGGATTTCTTAAAACAATAAACTTAAGGAGAGGATTTTCTATTTACGTTTAGTCTCTCTTTTTTGCAAATGACGTGAGACTTAAATATTTAGGTTCTTAAAGAGCGGTATCTCTTTGAGAAAAAGACTTGACTCGGGAATGTAAATGTAGCCAGCGTTGTTTAGAGATAATCAATTATCTTTAATTATTTTTCCTAAATTTTAATTGACTTATATATATAATACTTAATTAATGCTCGTTAATTAACAATGAACTTTTATATTTATTTTTTGTGCTCGTTTTTATGTATTCGCGATGATAACCATCGCTTAATTTTAATTGCTTTAATTAGCAATTAATATTAGGCTTAAGATCTTCGTTTTCGTTTTCTTTTTCTTATGGGAAGTTTTGCAAAAATTTAATTGCACAATCACAATCACACACAGCCACACACGTATTTTCAAATTTTAATTATTTTTCCAATTATTTTACGTATCACTCGCTAAGTCGATTTCTTTTTAATTCCATATGCAATAACACGGATCTTTAATTAGCGCTCGGTAATAATGGCAATTGCAATTGCACTTTATGAGGACTCGAAATGATGAGGGTTCGTTTGCATTAGGGAAAATGATCTAAAACTACGGAATTTACTAATCTAAGGGAGACCAATTATATGGCTAGTTAGTTTTTATTATTTTTGGTTTTTTATTCAGCACTGGAAATAAACCGATTTATTTAAGGGTTATTTTATTTTTTAATAATTTTTGTAGAATCCCGGGGAAAAGGTAGCACCTCGCGTTGGTACGCGTCACATCCGATTAATGACGTCTGGTTCGGCGTCTCTTCTATGATCCACTAGTGTTAGCGATGCTGGAAGCGTCGTTTCCATAGAAACCCCCAGTTCCTCTCCCGTTCGTTCGTTGCCTAGGCTACTTCCTTCTTCCTATCCTCTTCTTTACTTCCTCCCGCTTCTTCCGACGACACCGCCCCTCTAGTCAACATCCGATCATGTGAGACCCGCGGAAAAGAGAGAGACCCAACTGGACTCGGATGGATACTTTGAAACGGGTGGTCGAGGGGATTATCACTGCAGTTAGTTTCCGTTTGTTGTTTTCGAGGAACTTAATCCGAGCTATGCTGTGTTTTCGGTTGCCAAGGCCCGAATTTGAATTTCCTGTTGATATTATAATAAACTTTTCCCGCCTAATATCTATTTTTCTCGCACTTTTTAAGAAACGGGAGTAGGGGTGATCTTTAAGATGTTATTTTTTTTGGTAGAGTGTTAAACCCCGCAGAAAAAACAAGAGCCAAGGCCCGGAGATGAACTTTTCCTGGATTTTATATACTTTCCCGCCAAATACCGAGCTTTTTCGCGCACTTTTTTAAGAAACGTGGGGGTGAACACTAAGATGAGATTACAACCGTATTTTTTGGTGGGTGTTAAACGCCCCTCAGAAAACCGAGAGCCAAGGCCCGGAGATGAACTTTTCCTGGATGTTATATGCTTTCCCGCCAAATACCGAGCTTATTCGCGCCTTTTTTATTATTTTTAAGAAACACGGGGTTGATCACTAACACGTCACGTGATTAATACTTTATATTCAATAATGTGGCAACTGGAAAGTCCCTCAGAACGAAGAACCAAGGCCCGGAGATGCAATTTTTATATATGCTTTTTCCCGCCAAATGTATCTTTTTCGCGCACTTTTTAACTTCGTGGGATCTTTTCCTACGGTTTTTCAGTTTTTATGACTGACGTTAGTTGGACCCTCGGTTGTCGTTTTACGATTTATGCTTCCTAGCAGGATGACTGGCAACTGTTCCTTGTACTCTCCCAGTACGTCTCAATTCTCCCAGTTTGATGACGTTGTCATTTCTCTTTGGGGTCTCTCTCTAGCGACGCCTTTTCTCTCTCTCTCTCTCTGGCTTCAGCTTGTCAATTGAGGTCCAAAATGGTGCAGGGGACACCTGTTGAAAAAGAAAGAGAGAAAAACAACAATGAGTGAGGGGGAAGATTCTCTCTCCCGTTTTAGATCAGTGAGTCTATTATAGTTAAGGGGTTTTGGTGGTGGTGGTTTACTGATGGGTTAATTTGGTGTAAAGGCTATTTTTATCTGTTTCTGAGCTAAGCCTTTGTTGGAATACTAGTTTTAAGTGTTTTTTCCCCACCGTTTTTCGCATCTCCCTTAAGAGTTTTGTTTTGATTTCGATTGGATATTTTTCTGAAGTTTTAAACGTCAGTTTTTTTTTGTGATTTTCTTTATTTCTAATTTAGTTAAGTTTAGTCAGAAGTAAGATGAGACTAGAAGTAAAGAGCTCTAGCATTGGTAGTAGATCCTGGCACTAGTGAACAAATTTGAGGATTTTATTCGCCGCTTCCATGGCGCCTACACTAGAGAGAAAAAAATTGGTCGAGTTCCAAAAAACATTTCCTGCCCCCTTCCCCTCAACTCAAAGCCGCGGAACACGGACGCGAGTGCTTGAATCTAGTTCGGCCGTCTACCGCCACGAGCGTCCCACGTTTTGGAGGGGGGGGGGTTCAGAAACCGCTACTAGAGGGCCAACCGTTGGTGTGTTATCAAGAATATTCACTTTCGCCGAGTGAAGAATTCGGTTACCTCGGTACTTCTAGTCTCATCTTACTTCTGGTTTAGTGTAAGGTTAATTCGATTATCAAAGAAATTAGTGTTTGTTAAGTGTGTTTTTGATAAGTCTGTGATAAATTAAGGACTTGAAGGCTTTGATCTCGAAGTTTTAATCGTCAGTTTATTTTCGTGATTTTCTTTATTTGTAATTTAGTTTTGTGTAAGGTTAATTTGATTATCACAGGTAATAGTGTTTAAGTGTGCTTGAATATATTGATTTGCATATATACAGGGTGTTTCTGATAAGCCTGTGATAAATTGGGAAGTCAATTTTGAGTCGAAAATGTAACTTATATCTCCATTTTGTATGCCACAAGGGACACTGTTTTCGAGTTATGATTAGAGTATTTTGTTACAATATCAAATATTTACAAAACCAGTACGAAACAGTGAAAGCAAGAAAACAATAGAAACAACACCGGGCATTCCTTTCCCGAAGTGTCAACAAAACAGTAGACACCACAATGTCAATAAAGCGACATGATACAATCTCATCCCCCACATAAAAAGTATCGTCACAGCAACACCGCAGTAATTTCATGTGTGTCACTTCTAGGTTTCTCTATCTCGCAAATTCTTACATAACCCGCCCCCCTCTGGAGGCTCTGGTAAAGAAGAGCAAATTTGAAATTTTCTGTCGCATAATATTTTGCGCCACAAAACTACATTAACCCCCTAGGCATATTTTAGGGTAATAGACTATTTCATTAAATACAGAAGTGAAGCAAACATCACAGAGGTGGGGAGATAACCTTCTTGGGTTATTTCCCTCGCGCCAAGAAGCACCGCTAGAGACACTGCGAATCGGCTAGCCTCTCTCCGCGTGTAGTACTGAACTCGGGTGAACTACGTCTAACGTTGCCTCTTGGTAAATAACCGCAGATGGCGGACTTCAGCCTGCCCTTAAAGGAGAGAGGCTTGGAGTGGTAACCCCCATTCCTATAACATTACCTCTGTACCCCCACCTACGTAAAAGCACCTACTTCGTCCCAGCATGCTCCCAGTGGCGTTTAGGTAGGGTCGTACTGTACGGAAACGTAAAGGACGCCCCCTTTGTCTTAAAAATTTAAGCTAGTTCTCATACAAATACAACGGCGCTACGTGGCAGCACTAAACAAATGGCCTACCGAAGAGTAGGGGAGTGCTAAACTTACGTACACTGGGAGAGTTTCAGTGCATGCCTTAGGTCGCCCATAATTATTTCCACTCCATCTTACCTCATTTCTCCCTGGTTTGATACATAGTAGGGGGCTGTTTAAAAATCCCAGCATGCCTTTCAAGTAATTAATGGAATTGTCTATTCATTCGTGTTACGTCTAAGAAGAACGTCAGGGGGAAGAAAAAAGGGGCCAGGAAATTTTCTATTTTCAAAGTAAAAGGGAGAAATATCGCCCGTGTTTCTAGTTCTACTTTTCTTTTAAAGCGGTTATAAATATTAAATTTTTCGTTTCATTCTAGATATAATTCCCTTCATCTCCCCCTCTCTCTTTTTCGCTCTCTTTGGTTTTCTCTGTCTCCTCCAATTTCTGAAGATTTTTCAATCCCAGGATGGTTTTTTTTATTCCTTGAAAATTTCTTTTTTTCAAAGAAAAATGGTAAAAGGCAAATAGTCGAAGCGAAATTAATTTTCTTGAACTACAAAGGAATATTTTTTTTCTTTCCATTTGTAATTTTGCCTGTCGTTGTAACGCGTCAACTCAAAGGTGTATAGACCATTTCGATTTAACTGAGAGGGAAAGAGACGGGGGTGAAATTTTGCATAAGTTCCATCTAGGTTTTTGGCGCCTGCGCTGTAGTCTTTTTGTATCATGAGAGTTCTCAGAGTCAGAAACGTGTGGTAATGGATCAAGCACCTTGTATGTTCCGATACTGAAGGTTGCCTACGCTCCTTTTTTTCATCGAAAAGGTCTATTAACACTTAACAGAAAGTGAGGGAAGGTATTGGAGTGGATGAAAGTTTTCTGTAGTGTCCATTGTGATGTTTACGACGCTGTCTAAGTTTTAATTTCCCACTATGTAAAGTTTCTTTACTTAACCAATATTGTTTTATTTTTGTTGTATGCCAAATATTGGGCTTGAATTCTTAATTTTAGGGCTATGAGGAAAATATTGGGCTTGAACTATTTTTTGGGGGCTATTGGCGAAATATTTGGGCTTGGACTATTAATTTTTGGGCCCTGAATGTTTTTGGCTATGGGTGAAATTTTGCTCATTGTATTCGTTAATAGCGTATTATTTACTTTTAATTTAATATCTTAATGCAATTATTCTTCTGATGTTTATCCAATATCAACGAATTTATTTTAATTTCAGGTTGGTTTTTTGACGATGGACATTTCTTGGAAGGTTCACGTTTGGCCATCAGCGAGGATCAAGATTTGGGCGGTCTAGTGCACGACCGAGCTGCATGGTGGATAGCGGGAACCAAACCGTACTATTCTAAACATCTAAAATGACGTCACTATGGTTCCCGAACGCGTTTGTTTTTCGCGGTATTTTTATATCTGGTTGCTTAAACTTTGCGTGAACTTTGACTTTTGTGGTGCGGTTTCATTTGAACTTGATGCGAATTACGGTTATCTACGAGTTCATCGGGATGCCAAAAATAGTGGGTGAGAACATAAATTAGCGCGCGAATAAGCAAACTTTAAGGTCAGAGCGCAGCGTCCTATAGTCCCTTTCCCAGCTGTCAGGCCAGAGTGCCGCGTCCCATAGTCCCTAACCCTAAAAGGCCAATTGTAACTAGCAAAATGTTGCGCGCGCATTAACAAACTTTCAGGTCAAAGCGCAGCGTCCCATAGTCCCTTTCCCTATAACGCTCGCATCTGGAAGTCACGTGATCATGTCACCTCAATGTGAGTTAATAGTGGCCAATCAAGTTTATTACGGTCCTGCCTGGAGAGTGGTTTGAAATCTACAAACTGTTTATCATGAACTTTCTATTGAACATCAAAATGCGTCAATCGGTTTCCCAAACTGTTAAAAAAGGCACTTAAAGTCGCGTAGCGGGTTAGTTTTTAAAAGCAAGTTTATCTTTGTGAACTTTTCGCGTGATAGTTTAGCATCGTGTTTGTGCGAGTTTTAGTGTGTGTGACATTTTTAACAACATCTATGGATTCAATCGTCGTTAAAATGTAAGTACCCGTTTTATTATAATGTGTTTTTTGTCGTTCGCTATGTTACGTCCTTGTGCTTTTTGCGTTATTTGGTTATTTATGACGTCAGACATCGAAGCCCCTCCTATGATAAATGTTCCTCTTTAATAACTGTTAAACAAGGGGGCAAAATGTTTAAATAATACTTTTATACTCCCTTTAATAGACAAAGTTGTATTCTGACACAGTGCACTTATACGCGCGTTCTTTGTAAACGCTCCATATTATCAAGCCATTGTTTGTAAAATGTAACACGCCGAGGCTTAACACAGCAAAATATCTAGAATCCCCTTAAGGGCGAGACTTACGAGAACAATGGAAACTTTCCTCTGAAAATATTTCAGGGTAAACTTGGTAAAATACCCAAGGCTAAGGCTCGTGACTACTCCATGTTATATGCCATAAGAAAAAAGTAGTACGTGTTTATCGATGTGGTAAGAGCGGAAACTTCTGTGTTCTCCGAGACTGTGATGAGAATGTGTTATGTATTGAAGTAGATTAATAATCGAAGTTATGCTGTACAGTTGAACTTAAGTTTAGCTTGCTTCACATTTGTTCGTTTTAAAGAGTTGCGTAGCGCTTGGGGGAAAGAGCTGAGATGGAGTAGTGGTAAATTACAACGATATTGTTACGTTATTGGTAATTTCTAACGCGACTTGATAAATTGCCTTTAATTTACAACGGTATTACTTTAAGTTTCTGCAATTTTCAGAGGTAGTTTTAAATTTCCGGCGATTTTCTGTGGTATTTTTTAATTTTCCGCCGATTTACAGCGGTATTCTTTAAATTTCTGGCAATTTACAACGGTACTTAAATTACCAAAAATTTCTAATCTTATTTTTATAACACGTTAAATTACCGGCTATTTTCTAACCTTATTTTTTTTCAAAGGTTTTTGATAAGTTACCGGTAATTTCTAACCTTATTTTTTACAACGGTTTTTGATGAATTACCGTTAATTTCTAATCTTATTATTTACAACGGTTTTTGATAAGTTACCGGTAATTTCTAACCTTATTATTTACAACGGTTTTTGATAAGTTACCGGTAATTTCTAACCTTATTATTTACAACGGTTTTTGATAAGTTACCGGTAATTTCTAACCTTTTTATTTACAATGCTATTTTTTAAATTACCAGTTCTAACCTCATTTTTTACAACGGTATTTGATTATTTACCAGTAATTAACGAAAATGCCTTAGAATATATTTGTAACTTTCATTTATTCTCCCACCGACGTCAAGAAGTTTGCTCTAAGAGAAAAATGTTCTGTATCGTCTTTTAGCAAACACCATCTTTTAGAAACCCCTAAATCTCGGGAAAGAATAAGGGTTTACTTTCATGACGTATGTACATACTTAAGTACGCGGTCCGCTTTTGGTAAAGAAAGACTCTTTTTAACCTATGACAGAAGTATATAAGAGAGAAGTGTGGCAACACAAAGCTGGGTACAGTAATTGTAACATGATTCTTCCCAACATCATTTTACATTTTAAGTGCACAAGGTTACTAAACCGAATCACATACGCGATAAATAGTTCCCCTCATCATTACCATATCTATTAGCGCTTAACTATTTGCCAAGGCGCATGCGCTTGTGCGTTTTTGTCCCACGTCAAGACAATCTAAGTTTGTGTTTACTTGATTTCTGAGGATTTAGTACTACCAAACAGTTATAGAATTCACCCTAGCACGGTGCGATGCCCATCTAAAGTTTGATGAGCTGGAGAGCTAACTAAAAGGAGCATGAGCCTGGGAAGAATCATGCTACATAACTAAAGTATTAAGAGGATACAGAGTGTCATCCTTCTTCTATTATCCCCTTCTGGTTATGAAGAAGAGTAGTAACTCGTTCGCTGAACCCGATTCGTATTTTTTGAAGTGGAAAGCATATTGAATATCATGCTAATTAGTTTGTTCTGAGATCTCTCAAGTATAGCGCCAAATGCCTCCGCGCATATTTTTTGTCTTCATTTAACACTTTGTGTAAATATGTATTTATTTACTTTAATTTAGGCTTAGCTAATGCCGCTGAACCCACATCTTTGTTGTTCCAATGTAAACGCGTTACCCTAATTTTAATTGGAAATTAATTTATGTATACGTGGCCTGCTTTGTTTTATTGAAATGCAATTTAATTATCTCCATACGGGTTTGGTTTTAAATGGCGTTGCCCGTCAGCCCATCGTAACAATTTTTATTACTTTTCACGCGGACATTATACCATAAAGAAGGGTCTTTAAATTACTGGCCGCCATTTAAAAAGATGGCATCAAATCGAACCCAAAAGACCATTCAGTGTACTAAATATTTGCGAAATCGGTTGAAACGCGCGGACTTTGTTGCATATAGAAGATTTTATACATTTCTGGGCGCCATTTATTAAGATGGCTGCGGATTGTAAAAATCTTTCTTAGTACGTGCCTGCTACTTATGAGTAACGTTCCTGCAAATTTCCAGACTTCTAGTGCAAGTGGTTTGGGTTGGGCGTTGATTATCAGTCAGTCAGTCAGGACTTTCATTTATATAGATATAGATTTGAAACTAGCACCTCCGACCAATCGCGTAACGTCCTGCCTTTTTATTAACAAAATTCCTTTCTGTCTCACTTTCAATTATTTGCATTTGCTTTTGGTAATAACAATAAATTTCGTGAAGTCTGCGAATATTTTCCTAATTACGAGTTTAAGCTAGAAGTTTAAATTTTTGCATTATATTATGTCATAAGGATCATTAAGTTTTAGGAACTTTTCGTTATAATTTATCCTGAAACTGAAATTGTTCTTATTCACGCTGCAAACTTACAAGATTTTCTCCAAAAAACCTAGGTAGAACTTTCTTAATCGACTCTGTTAAGATAATTTGGGATTTTTTACGGTTTTTCCTTGACTGTTATTAAAGTTCGTGCTTTAAATTCCTTTTCTAACTGATGCGTTAAAAATTATCCCAGATTCATTCCGGGGTCTTGTCTTGTATTGTCAGTTCGCTAAGAGATGAGTAATGAAGTGAAAGCCGCCAGGAATGTTAAGTTCAAAACCCCTTTCTGTAGTATTATTTTTAATTAATGAAGACTAAGCGTATATACTCACACGGATTTTCAGTTTCGAAATATTTCGGCTGGAAATTTAATGTAAACGTTGCATGAAGTTGTTTTACTTCCATTAAGAGTGTTCATATTGAGTTTGGAATATTTTAGTGACGGCCGAAAACCGATATAATATCGATTCGGTAAATGGGTTAATTATAGGTTTATGATCTGTGTAAATTGGTTAATTATAGGTTAATAATAGGTATAAATTCATTAATTATGAGTTCATAATCGATATATATTGGTTTGTAATAGTTATAAATGGGTTCATTATCGGTATAAGTGGGTTCGTTATCGGTATAAGAGGGTTCGTTATCGGTATAAGTGGGTTCGTTATCGGTATAAGTGGGTTCGTTATCGGTATAAATGGGTTCGTTATCGGTATAAGTGGGTTCGTTATCGGTATAAGTGGGTTCGTTATCGGTATAAGTGGGTTCGTTATCGGTATAAGTGGGTTCGTTATCGGAATAAATGGGTTCGTTATCGGTATAAATGGGTTCTTTATCGGTATAAATGGGTTCTTTATCGGTATAAATGGGTTCTTTATCGGTATAAATGGGTTCTTTATCGGTATAAATGGGTTCGTTATCGGTATAAATGGGTTCGTTATCGGTATAAATGGGTTGGTTATCGGTATAAATGGGTTGGTTATCGGTATAAATGGGTTGGTTATCGGTATAAATGGGTTGATTATCGGTATAAATGGGTTGATTATCGGTATAAATGGGTTGATTATCGGTATAAATGGGTTGATTATCGGTATAAATGGGTTGATTATCGGTATAAATGGGTTGATTATCGGTATAAATGGGTTGATTATCGGTATAAATGGGTTGATTATCGGTATAAATGGGTTGATTATCGGTATAAATGGGTTGATTATCGGTATAAATGGGTTGATTATCGGTATAAATGGGTTAATTATCGGTAAAGATTGGAATTCGTAATTCATGGGGAAATTAAAATAATTCGTGCATTTCAAAATAACTTTTGCAGGCCCGAATTTGCTTAGCTTCTGCTTTTAATGGGTTGTCTTTTTGCGGGAATGTTTTATAGGTAGTCTTGGTTACAGCAAGGATCTTATAAACCATATAAGCCCCGTAGGGGATGGGAAACCTAGCTGGGAAAGTGATTTCTTTGTCTGTATTGCAAATATATATAATAACGGAGCTGCATATGCAATAACAGCAAGGCAATTAAGATTAGCAAGGGGGACGTAAAACAGGATATGTATTTCTCGATCTGGTATATCAAGGTCATAATCTCGAAATTTATTATTTTTAAAGTGATCACTTTTTAGAGGTAGACGCGGGGGGGAATCAAATTGAAATTAATGTATACCCCTTAGTTATACTGGTCCTCTTTAGAATTACCAGGGAGAGAAAGGGAGATGCCGCGTGAATAGCGCGAGGTGTCTCTATTTTGGGTGGGGGAAGTAAATTTCCCAGCCAACGGGGGTAGTATCGCCCGGGCCACCACGAGCGCTACTGCGCAAAATCCAAAGTTTTTATCTCATGTAGCGACTATTCGCGCATGCTCAATGATCCACCGAATGACCCAAGGTAGAGAGAGAGAGAACATAGTATTTCATACCCCCGTTTTCAACCCCTACCCGCTAGATACGAGTTCTGTTAGCATTAGGCGACTTCTCCCTTTCTCTCCCTGGAATTACAAGGTCCTTGGTTGCACTGCAGTTCGTCCAACTTACTATGAAGGAAAGAAGCATAATTTTCCCCCCCCGTTTCTTGTTTGGGACTTGGCTACCTACGCACGCGAATTTCTGACGTCATACTTATTTTAAAATTTAAATTTGAAGACAGTTGCACTTTTTGCGGATCTCAAAATCGTGCGCCTATATCTAGATAACATTCTCCAAGGGAAGTTTCTTCATTATTTTTAACTATATGCGTTAAAATTATTTTTTACTCTCTGTTTCAATTTCATTTGTCCACTCCATCCATGGACTTTGTATTCCTTAAAAGGACCAGCTACTTCTTGCGAACAGAGCAGTGAATGATTGGTATTTCTTGTCAATTACAGACTTTTTCACTTAATACATTTGCGTCCGACTTTAAACAGTGGTTGCTGTGAGGTTACGAGCTAGTGACCTTGGCAAAATGCTGCCCATAAGTCCTGGAACAAGTTTTTGCTCCGTATCCCCTATCTGTGTTTGTTTAAGCCCTGACTTGCCTTCAGGCGAAAGCTAGAGAAAAATCTGATTAAATTGGAGAAGCCCTTCTGAATTTTTCAATCGTTTATGGTCCGACTTTCTTCACAGGGTTCGTACCTAACCCTGGTAAGTCGGGGATTTCTTTCTGTTCATCTAATCATGCTTTGAACAGTTATTATAATACTTCTCTTCGAGAGAAGTGTACCACCCACAAAGCGGGGTAATTGTAACATGATTCTTCCCAACATCACATTAACATTTATTATAGCAAGGTTACAAAACCGAATCACATACGCGATAAAGAGTTCCCACATCATTACTCTATTAGCGCTTAACTATTTGTCAAGGCGCATGCGCTTGTGGATTAATTTTTGTCCCACGTCAAGACAATAAAGGTTTGTGTCTACTTGATTGCTGAGGATTTAGTACCAACCAAACAGTTATAGAATTGACCCTAGCACGGTGCAATGCCCATCTGAAGTTTGATGAGCAGGAGAGCTAACAAAAAGGACTCCCTCGCCTGGGAAGTTCAAGAATCATGTTACATAACTAAAGTATTAAGAGGATACATAGTATCATCCTTCTTCTATTATCATCTTCTGGTATTAAGGAATACTTCCTAAAAGAGAAGAAGAACAGCTAAAAATCAGTCCGGGAAGATTTTCAAACTGAAAGATTCTTACGAACCCTGTACTATCTATCCTTAGGGAGAATTTCGTATCTGGGTTTCTTTTTAATTCATATTGATTTAAGAAGTTTCAATTTACATAAGGGAACTTGTTACATCAATTATTTTTATCATTAGTATAATTGGAAAAAAGGTTAGCAGATTTTATTTTTGGAAAATTTATATTTCATGCGGGGAAGGGTGTTACAATTTTTTGCCTTTTTCGAAGATTTGACGTAATGTTTATCCTAGAATTAATTTAGATCTTTGCAATTTTTAGTTGTTAAGCCTAATTGTGTCCCTCAATTTCTTGAAGTTGTAAGGCCTAATTGTGTCCCTCAATTTCTTGAAGTTGTAAGGCCTAATCGTGTCACTCAATTTCCTGTAGTTGTTAAGCCTAATCGTGTCCCTCAATTTCCTGTAGTTGTTAAGCCTAATCGTGTCACTCAATTTCCTGTAGTTGTTAAGCCTAATCGTGTCACTCAATTTCCTGTAGTTGTTAAGCCTAATCGTGTCACTCAATTTCCTGTAGCTGTTAAGCCTAATCGTGTCCCTCATTTTCTCGAATTTGTTAAGCCTAATCTTGTCCCTCATTTTCTCGAATTTGTTAAGCCTAATCTTGTCCCTCATTTTCTCGAATTTGTCAATCCTAATCGTGTCCCTCATTTTCTCGAATTTGTCAATCCTAATCGTGTTCCTCATTTTCTCGAATTTGTTAAGCCTAATCGTGTCCCTCATTTTCTCGAATTTGTTAAGCCTAATCTTGTCCCTCATTTTCTCGAATTTGTTAATCCTAATCGTGTCCCTCGTTTTCTCGAATTTGTTAAGCCTGATCGTGTCCCTCATTTTCTCGAATTTGTTAAGCCTAATCGTGTCCCTCAATTTCTCGAATTTGTTAAGCCTAATGGTGTCATTCAATTTCTCGAATTTGTTAAGCCTAATGGTGTCCCTCAATTTCCTGTAGTTTTTAAGCCTAATGGTGTCCCTCAATTTCCTGTAGTTTTTAAGCCTAATGGTGTCCCTCAATTTCCTGTAGTTTTTAAGCCTAATGGTGTCCCTCAATTTCCTGTAGTTTTTAAGCCTAATGGTGTCCCTCAATTTCCTGTAGTTTTTAAGCCTAATGGTGTCCCTCAATTTCCTGTAGTTTTTAAGCCTAATGGTGTCCCTCAATTTCCTGTAGTTTTTAAGCCTAATGGTGTCCCTCAATTTCCTGTAGTTTTTAAGCCTAATGGTGTCCCTCAATTTCCTGTAGTTTTTAAGCCTAATGGTGTCCCTCAATTTCCTGTAGTTTTTAAGCCTAATGGTGTCCCTCAATTTCCTGTAGTTTTTAAGCCTAATGGTGTCCCTCAATTTCCTGTAGTTTTTAAGCCTAATGGTGTCCCTCAATTTCCTGTAGTTTTTAAGCCTAATGGTGTCCCTCAATTTCCTGTAGTTCTTAAGCCTAATGGTGTCCCTCAATTTCTCGATCAAGTTGTTAAGTCAGAACAGAGCCTTAATGTACCTTTCAAAATATCTAAGCCTAGTTTGGGGAATTTAAGGGGGTTACTACGTCCAAATTATTAAGTCTAATTAATTAAACTATCTTAAACCTAATTCTCGTCCCGAATTAAACTACCTTAAGCCTAATATCCCTAACAATAAACCTAACCAACGTTATCCGTTATCTGCTATCCGCTAAGCCTAATACATTCCTTCCAATCTAAGATAACAATTTCCATTTGCGAAATCAAAACCATAAACCCAATTCAATCGACAGACGAAAGAAAGTATCGAAAGAAAGAAAGAAAAAACAATCTAAAGCAGCGGAGGAAGGAATCGGATATTTTTAATTATCTGAGACTTTTGTGTCTCTGATTCTTACATCAGTAAAGCCAGAAGTAAGATGAGACTAGAAGTAAAGAGCTCTAGCATTGGTAGTAGATCCTGGCACTAGTGAACAAATTTGAGGATTTTATTCGCCGCTTCCATCGCGCCAACACTAGAGAGAAAAAAATTGGTCGAGTTCCAAAAACATTTCCTACCCCCTTCCCCTCATCCTAAAGCCGCGGAACACGGACGCGAGTGCTTGAATCTAGTTCGGCCGTCTACCGCCACGAGCCTCTCACGTTTTGGAGGGAAAATTCAGAAACCGCTACCATGGGGCAAACCGTTGGTGTGTTGTCAAGAATATTCACTTTCGCCGAGTGAAGAATTTGGTTAGCTCAGTACTTCTAGTCTCATCTTACTCCTGGTAAAGCGAAGTTGGATCTTCGAACGCAACTAGCTTGGCTATCGGAATTCGTTTTTGATCAAGTCTTCGGATTCTAATCTCTCCGTAACCACTGTAAACCCCCACCCCTTTTTGCTGCAGAATTCAACCCACTGAAAATCAAAAAGAGATCGGGAAAATACCAGCACCATCCGTGTGCACAAATCGGGAAAAATCCACCGAAAAACTGACTTTGAAAAAACTGCCCAAAAAGAAATCTCAGATTCTTTACGTTACCAGAGCTAGAAAACGAAAATGTATGTTTTGTCTTTTGTATAAGGTGTTTATGATAAGTCTGCCATAGATTAAGGGATGTTTGTTCTTAGTGCGATCGATTTTGAGTCGAAAATGTAATGTCTATCTCCATTTTGCCACAAGGGACACTGTTTTCGAGTTAAGATTGACCAGAGTATTTTACGGATGACCCCTTAAATTTAATTAAGAAACTGAACATTCAATGATTTCTAATTTAATTAAGGGGTCATCCCTAAAACAATTTAATCATAACTCGAAAACAGTGGCCCTTGTGGCAAAATGTCATAGATAGAAGTTACATTTTTGACTCAAAAACGCCCAAAGAATCGTTTCTTCCCCTTAATTTATGGCAGACTTATCAGAAACACTATGTCTAAAATTCTCTTTCGTTCAATGATTTCAATCGATTAGTTCTACGTGTTCGAACGTGCTTGGTAATGTACAGGAAATTAGGCGGATGTATACGCGGTGTTAACTGTCGTAGAAAAGAAAGTAGTGATAGTAATAGAATCACTGGGAATTGTATTGAAGAGTAAGTTAAAGGGTTAGAGACAAAGAAACTTGATCATTTTAAAATTGAATATTTTTTATATGAATGAGTCATATATATATTCGACAAAGTGGTTTGTTTGTATGTATATTTGTTACTGATTTTGACCATTGGTTCGTACCTGTAACAGAAAGGGAGCGTTTTAGAAGTGGTTTGCTCAAGGTCCTCAAATTTGGGTCCCTAACCCCTAGCCGTTAAGCCTACAGATTTAATAATATGAAAAAATTATGTATTTAATTCATTTTAATAGGATATTATAACCCCGTAAGTTTTTTAAACCCCCCCCCCCCCCAAAATTAGATATAACCACTCTAAAATAAAGGTGTCTATACTCCTTTAAAATTGGAAATGATTTTCCCTGGTTAAAATATTCCAATGTTCCCGATATTCGCAATTACCATAAAATTTTATGGCCTGTATTTTTTTTCTAAAATTTATTAAATCCAAATGTGTATTGAGGAAACCATGGTTGCCATATTATCTGGATCTCCTGTAAAAGTTAGGGATTTGTAAAATTGAATTCGTTTCAGTGAATTTTGAAATGAAAAATGTATTAGAACCCTGCATGGAAAGGCGCCCAAATTTCGGCGGGAATTGCATGGTTGTACGCGCTATTAGCGTTTACTGAAGGAAATGGGGTAACATTTTGAAGCTATGTTATTAGTCTATTGGCCAATTACTAGAGACGATGACGAGCTTGGTCATTACCAATGGTCCACGCTCTCCACTACTCACCATCCATCGGCCTGTTGTTTCTCGGACCCCCTAGTTTCGCTAGCTTAATATCGATGTATTTCCCAACCAGCCAGCCAGCTCTCGTTTTCCAATTGATAGGCCCCCGAGCACGGTCCCCGGATTCGGCTATGAACTGTACTAAAGGCCGTGTTATACCATGCCTTATCATAGATATAAGAATCTATAATTATCAACTAAATACACTCGCTTCTCTCTAGGCGTGATAATTGACCCTTTTTGAAAATTCGGGGTTAATGAGAGCTTGTCATGAAGTGAGTGAGGTAGGTCATAGATTCTAGGTAAAGCGACGCCTTGTGAGGCGCTGAAAAAGGCTTAGTAATGCATAGCCAATGAATTTTTAGGCTTAGCAAGCTAGCCTATGTAATTGTTTAGGTGTCAGCGTAAGTTTATAAGGTATGTTCCTTCCATAAGTTTGTAACTGGTAACTTAGAAACTGGAGCTTGTCATGAAGTGAGTGAGGTAGGTCATAGATTCAGGGTAAAGCGAGGGACGCCTGGGAAGGCGCTGTCAAAGGCTTAGTAATGCAGACTAATAGGACCTAGATGGAAGTCCCGCAAAATTAACCACCGAGTGTAGGACTTCAATTCTCACTTCAGTCGTTCGCGAACTATAGCTCGAGCTGTAAGTCCCTCAGTTAGCATTACGAATACCCGCGTAGAAATTAACATGGGATGTAAAGGGGACACAATGATTCCAATTAGCTGTATGTATTCTTGGTATAGAGAGCTTTCAGATAGGATAGTAGTACGTCACACCCTCTCAAGTCTTACCGATGTTCTGGTAGCCATATTGGGTGGTCTCAGCTTCGTTCCTACTTTAAACCCACCAATATGGCAGCGTAAATTATGTCACGAGATTCAGCTCCTCCTCCAACTGAAAGTTCTATAACTAGGGATGAGGCCTGAATCGTGGTATTATATTTCTGATATCTGTGAGTGCTTATTAGGGTGTTTTAATGACAAATTCGACATATTCCCGCTCGTTTATGCCAGCATACGCGCTAGTACGCGTTCTAGCGCAATTTCGGGACCCAATATACGTTGTCATATAGCTAAGCCTTGCCAAATATATCACTACATACAATACTCGAAACATAATTAGGATTGATTGTTCCACTAGTGGCTGCCGCGTTTAATAAACTTTGACCGATCAAGCTTGAACGTAACGCGTTTAATGGGAATGCCTCTCATTTAAAAAATAATTAAGTTATCCCCAATAATTGGTCAAAATAAAATGCCTCGACTTTACGGATAAATTTGTAAAACGTTGGAATTTTCGTAAAGTTGATTTCTGTACTAGTTTTCGGACAGGGAGGATTTATGCCAGTTACACAGAGAGGCAATGCCCTAAACTTGGTGGACAAAACATTCTTAAAA